>JABUQX010051658.1:42500-70178 GCA_015478945.1 Trachelipus rathkii | reverse complement strand
ATATATATATAGATATGTATATATATATATATATATAATGAAATGAAAATAATAATAAAAAAAAGAATTGATTTATTTTTTTATCTCATCTGGTCATCTTCGCATCAATAGATGACTGGACGCTTCGCCACTGAATTATATAAACAGCATATATAGAGCAGTATATATATATATATATATATATATATTAAGTTATATATATATATAGATATATATATATATATATATATATATATATATAGTATATATATATATATATATATATATATATATATATATATATATATATATATATAAGGAGAAAACACACACTTGACCTAAGAAATCGTTACGGACCACAAACATGTCTCCTCATTTCCATTAATAAATACTTTTCATTTTTATTAACTACTATTATTATTATTATTATTATTATTATTATTATTATTACACATACTGATATTTATAAACTTCCGGCTAATGTGCTTATTCTCTTTCAGAGTAATACTGGGGATTTGTATAGTGAAACCAACTTACAATGGTTATCTAAACTAGCGGCTGTCACCGTAGCCTGCAGAAAGTTGAGTTTTTTACCTGCCCCTCAGGAAGATAAACTCAACTGCCAAGGCCGGTGAGGATTGAACCAACGTCCTCTCGCATGAGATTCGGCGAGTCAACCTCCTACACCACGAGGCACTTATTATTATTATTATTTAGAAATTCTACATCAGCTTTTGTTTTAATATAAGTTTTAGTTTTTACTTCCAATTCCCTAAATATTTTTCTTTGATATTCATTTTAATTTCCTTAATATTAATCTAGAGAATAATTTACAAAGAAAGTATGATGCATATTTATATTTATTAGATCCTGACCGGTTTCGTCCTTAAACCTCGGACATCTTCAGAGTTTCGATTCTAACAATTGAATGTATTATTTTAACACTAGATTTGAGTACTCAGCAATTATGGGATGAGAAAACCGGGTGCTTTAAAAACTACGCTTGAAGCGTTCTTTATTGGGGACGGATGGCCTAGGTTAGAGCATCCCGTTATTGCACCACGCTACGCGTCCAAATGTTCAAATCCCGCTGATGGAGAGTAAAATCTCCTGTGACTCATTCATTTAAAATATTTAGGGAATTGGGATGAGAAAACAGGGAGCTTTAAAAACTACGCTTGAAGCGTTCTTTTTTGGGAACGCGGATGGCTTAGTGGTTAGAGCATTCGGTTATTGTTAACACTGCAACGCGGTGTCCAATGTTCGAATCCCGCTGATGGAGAGTAAAATCTCCTGTGACTCATTCAATTAAAATATTTAGGAAATTGGGATGAGAAAAATTCCGGGAGTTTAAAAACCACGCTAGCCATGCTCGTGGAACGCTGATGGCTTAGTGGATAAAGCTCCGTCATTGTTCCTATCACAACACCATATATTACTAACACCTGTCATAGAGCTTCCAATAATCCTACTCATACTGCCTTGCTGCCAATCAATGTAAACCCTAAATACACTTTATCTTCTCTTCTCTCCTCATTTTCAACCCATTTGTTTCAATGTAAAGATTTTAACTTCACACATCCTGCCACCTTAAACGTAAATTTGTCTTTTCACCAATCAAACCCAGCCACCAACGCACTCTTTTCGATCATTGGGAACACAAAAAGAGAATTCTCTCCCTACAACACCAATAACTACAATTTCCCTATAATTTCTACAGTTCCCTTTATTTCCCTTACCCTATATTAGGGTACTATTACTGTTCTCCTCCAATATCTCGGAACTATACCCCCTCCATAAACGCTTTATTACACAACTTCCAACCAATCAATCACCATCTTGCCCCATTCTGATCATTTCACCAGTACTACCCATACCAAAGCATTTACCATTCTTCAACTTCTTCACTCTACCCATTACCTCTCCCTTAATTACCCCATCCCAAAATACCTATTTCTTCTTGCACCCATCAAACCCATTAATAATATTCACGATCACTTTCTTTCGTTACTGGTTACTTATTGATATTGATTCTGAAGTGTTCTTTCCACCTCCATCCATCACTGCTGTTATGAAAGCACCAACCCATTCTGTTATTCTAAGATAACTCCTTATTCTCATTCTCCTTGAACCCTTTCACTTCCTTCCAGAACATTTTCTAATACCCCTTTCTAAGTCCCCATTCATCCCCCTTCCAAACTGCTCAAGTTCATTTACCTCTTTTTTTTCCTACGTATGCACCTTAGTATTTCTTTTTTCCCTCCTTATATACTTCCAAACATCTTTCTTTTTGAAACCTCATCATTGGCCTTTAGTACATTACATTCAACCACGCTTGTTTTTTTACACCGCCATCACCTCTTCATTCCACCACTCACCAAGTTAACATCTACTTCTACTTAGCACACATTCAATATTACTTCCTTTATGTCTGCTAACAACTGCTTTCCCTTCATTTGTTCCTAGATTTGTTCAGTTTCAACGTGTTCACATCTTAACTGATTTCATCAAAAGCCTAGATACTTTGCCTTATTACCCAGTTCTACTTAACTCTCTCAAATTCTTAATTCTACCCACTCTTCCATGCAGCCCACCTTCCTCTCCATCCAAGCCCCAATAACTTAATTTCAAGATAGAAACGTAACAGCATAATGATCAGATAATCCCATTCCTAATCCCCCTCACTGATTTAACATTCAACACACTTCAACATCTCTCTTTCTTTACCTAACACAAAACAATCTGCTTTCTTCACTTGATACCATCTCTTACCAACAACACCAACCCTAGAGCATTTGTGTATGGATACTTTTATAAGCTTAAAGAAAGTATTACTTACACACATACCTCTTCTCTCAGGCTATAAATCTTAATCACCTCCACCATTCTCTTATTTTCTGTAAACCACACCCTGAAGTCCACCCAGATACCCATCTCTTTTTCTGATCACTTATCTAACCATTTAGGTCACCCAACACAACCATCTGAAGCTCCTACTCACTCCATCCAAAAACATCATTCAGATTATCATAGAAAATCGTACTCTTTTTCTGGGAACTTCCTATTTTTGGGATCATATGTCACAACCACACATAGCTTGACCTTTTCAAACTTAACCAAACATAGGGATATAAGGGATAGGTATGTCTGCAAGATGTTGTCTAGAAGAGGGATGAGGAATATAAGTATGTGTAAATGATATGTGGATAAATAGTGGTCAGTAAGATGTTGCCTGGAGGATGAGTGTATGAAGAAAATGAATACAAAGAGAAAGGCGAACCATTAAAAATGGAGGAGATTTCATCGCTTCCTCGAAGTGTACAGACTCTCCAATATCCAATTGTTGAAAGCTAGAAAAAAATAGAGAAAGATATATATATATATATAGCAGGTATATATATATATATATATATATATATATATATATATAGTATATATATATATATATATAGATAAATATATATATATATATACTTGCTCACTCACTTTTCTCGGCATATTTAGAGTGCACCCTACAAAAGAAGAAAATTTTGAAGTGTCTGCACTTATTTTCACTCGGGTATGTTACGCATCAAGTTTTAATCCAAAGGGTAAGGCCAGGACGCTTCATAATCAAATTTTCACAATCTCAAAGGTTTTTTGACATTTACATAATTTGAATTTTGATTAAAAGGCTTAAACAGCAGGATATTAATTGTTTGTACTTCTTCAGACTGTGCCACAGCTAAAGCTACGTTTTCCTCGGGGCGACTCTCGCGATGATCGTTCAACGATTATCGTTAACTCGATTAAATGCTGAAACGATGATCGTTAAGTACCATGGGCCGTGGAGCGCTCACGATTGATTGAATTAAATAGTCGCGTTTTCAGTCAAGTTAGAATGAAACTTAGATGAAGGTTTGTTTAACAAAATGAGTTTAAGATTGAGTAGACGTAAAAGATTATTACTTAAATTTCTTTTGATAGAGGAGATGGAAGACGACGAAATATTTAACATACATATGGGATAAAAAGAGCCAAGAAACACCTTCTGTTTGAGCTCAGAAATGAAGAGTGACTTTATAATGTATAGATATATAGTATATGAGTATATATATATATATATATATATATATATATATATATATATATATATATATATATATATATATATATATATATATATATATATATATATATATATATATATATATATAAAAGTGTATATAGTAGTTATATATATATATATATATATATATATGTTATATAGAAGCAGCAGTATATATATATATATATATATATATATATATATATATATATATATATATATATATAAGTTAGTATTAGCTTAAGACACTAAATAATATTATAGTAATGCCTTAGTAATTAGAAGGTGGTGAAAATTACTTGAGATTTAGCATATAATATAAAATATAAATCTTAGTAACAAAAGCTTTCGACAGAATCATGGCCCTCTTTCAGCTGTTTGTTGTGTAAGACTACAATATAAAATTAAAATTAATAAAATACTCCTGCTACAGGAAATAGTTACGGATTATCAATATATCGCGCACTATGATACCGTGCGTAAACTATTATTGCCCTTACATCATCCAATAAACAAAATCCGCATATATTTAAACGGCTACCATAATCCCGCAATCATCGACGTAGAATACATAATTCGCTTGCTTAATAAGGCCGGGATTGAAACGACGGTAGAAATAATTTTAAATTTTTCGACGATGGAAGGCTTGTTTCCCGCTTACCCCTCGTTGAAGAAATTGAAAAAGAAATTTCCCCTATAGCAGCATATATATATATATATATATATAGAGCATATATATATATATATATATGAGTTATATATATATATATATATATATATATATATATATATATATATATATATATATATATATATATATATATATATATATATATATATATATATTAGAATAGAGAGATGAGTTACTTCGATTCTAATGACGACTTTATCGATGAGTCACTCGACTCATGATTTTGCATGTATTTCTTGTCACTTTCTTACTCTCTTCCATTTCCTACGACGGAATATTTTCTTAGCAATATTCGTGACGCATATAATTTAAAAAATAGATTTATATACATATTTCCACGTGTTATTTTTTTAAATCTTTCTGCTAAAAAAAAAGAAAAAAATCTATTTGAAGTACATGTTTTTTCTATTCATGGCAACTCGATACAGCAGATTCATGCCCAGAGTTGTCAAGCTCTGCTTTGGAGATGCTGGTACATTTTATTTAATTTCAGATTTCTGATGTTTAGTCGATTTTCTTTTGAAATCAAGTTTGCTGTGCATGGATATAAAAAGTTGTATATTGTTGTACAAATGTGAGATAAATTTTGAAAATCATAAATAGGAAAAAGATTTGTAAATTTTATTAAAACAGTCGTACCAAGTTAGGTGCAATGTTGCCAAATTTGAGGGGAATAGTGTCCATCTTTTTAAGGGCTGTCTGCCAGTTGCCTTTTTGTCTTCTGCTTGTTAATTTTGGTTTGAGTGAATGAGATAACATTGTGGTGTCAGTGTAAAGCTATCGATCTATATTGTTTTAAGGATCTAATATCAAGTTGCTTGTGAATAGTTACAGTTTTGCACTTTGTGTTTAACATTTTTTGTTCTTGCTGTTGTTCAATTTAAAAAAAAAATATGAAAAGAAGAACAGATATTAGAGACTTTTTTCACAAAAAAAGTAAGCAGTATTCAAAGAGTGAGGTTCTCGGACACGAAGAATCATTTTCTCCTGAAACTTCTGTAACTGCGATAGCAGCTGAAAATCTCAAGTAGACGGTGATGTTTTTCCTTCACAAGCTTCTACAAGTAAGGCAATCAAGCGAATACAGAAATGCAGATTGTTCATCCCACCATATTGGCGATTTCATAGGGTACAGTATTTAGCAATATGAAGTGGGAAATATGCCGCTCATTCTGAAATCACCAGATTCAAAATATATATTTCCTGCTCAAGAAGGCGTCTGAAAAGATATTTTCAAAAGTTGAAAGTGGCTTGATGATTTTTAAATTGCTGGCTTACTCTGATAAGCAAACGTTTAGTTTATTTTTGCCCTCAAATTGTGTATGGTTTTGGAAAAACACAAGAAGGTGGCTGAAAACACTCCAGGAACGTGAAGCTGCTCTTCATGAGACCTACCTAAACTTAAAGAAAGCCACATTGAATCTTTCAAAAACACGAGGCAACTAAATATCACAAAAAAGGTAGAAAGGAGATTTGCTGTAGAAAAGCAGGTTCAAGGAGAAATCGAGAGCATCGACAAACAGATTGACAGTCAGAAGAAAAGGGAGCCCGAAGACAGTAGAAAGCGGTTAATTCCAATTGCTGAAACAATTCAATTCTGTGGTAAGCAAAATATATCGTTACGTGGACATCATGACTCAGGTCGAATCGAACTCTCTTGGCCTGTGGGAAACGATGGCACTTTTCGGAGTCTTTTAAGATATCGTGCTAATGCTGGAGATCATGTTCTTTCAGAACATTTAAAAACTAAAAGAAAATGCCATGTATACCAGGTTCTCCACAGTCCAGCCGTCTCTGATCTAAATATTTATATCTCATTCAACTTGTAAATTAACCGCAAACATAAAATAAAGAATTTTTTACTGTCTTAGCCGTTGAGACGACCGATGTGTCCCAGGAGGAACGTTGTGTATACGTTGCGTTGATATTGATACTCTTACCGTCAAAGAAGATTTTTTGTGTTTCGTCTCAGTAAATGATTTGACGGAAATAAGTCTGAAGAAAAAGTAACTGAACTTGGTTTTGATATGAATAATCTAAGAGGACAGGGCGGCTGATGGTGCAGCAGCAATGAGTGGTGAGTTCAGGGTGTTCAGAGTAAGAAGTTGGAAAATGTCCCAAAGTTATTTATACCAATTGTGTTTCAATGTCAAATTTATGCCTCACGCACGCTTCGAAAAGTTCAGAACATCTGAAGTAATTGGAATAATATCAGAATGTGTTGTACATTTTTTCTCGTAAGTGCTACGAGGACAAAAGTTTTTAGAAAAAATAGAAGAACTTATTTCTAAGAGTAGCAAGAAGAGAAAAGTTTAGAAATGCTGAAAAATTGGTGCCAACGGCATGAATCAGTTTTATTATTTAAAGAGATGATAAAACCGATAATAGCAGCTTTAGAACAAATGAAATGTGAAGTTGGAGATCAGTCAAAAGAAGCTACCTTAATTCTAAACATTTATAGTGCATCTTTTTCTGATTTTATTTTTGTTTTAAATTTGACTATAAAGTTTAACATACAATCTTTCAAACCGAGCAGACACAGGTTATTGATTTGGTGAAAGTGCATATAATGAAGTGAATCTAGTTAAACTAAACTTGAAGCCATCAGAAAATGCAACATTAGAATTTTAGTGATTTTTGAAGAGTGTGTGAGCGTCTCTGAATCTGAGCTGGTATTGAAATTGTTGTACCAAGAATTAACAAATTCCAAAATAGCAGACCCAATATTCCAACTTCCGACCCAATAGACTTATTATCGCAGATCCATTTCTTTATACCATTTTTGATGACTTAATATCAGCATTAGGAGAGAGGTTTTTAAATCATAAAGAAATTATATCTTCTCTGCAATTTGTCATACCGAATAGGTGTAATGTGCCATATGAGAAGACAAAAGATTGTGTAACATTTACAAGGAAGATCTCGAAAGTCCAATTGAAGATTTAGTAAAGCAGAATGGGATTTATGGAAGCTGAAATGGCATTACAAAGCACAGATCGTCCCAAAACAGCAATAGACGGACTGGTTTCTTGTTCGCAGTCACAATTTCCAAATATTTTTCACATCTTTCATTGTAAATTCCTGTGCTAATTTTACTCCTGTCTACTGTTTCAGTAGGAAAGAGTTTCTTTTCAACATTAAGACTTCTGAAACCCTACCTACCTGAGAAATACTATTGGAGATGGAAGACTTATTGGACTTGCCCTCCTATATATACATCGAAATATTGACATTAAAGTGAAGATGTTATCTCCGTAGATTTCGCTCAATCTCATATGAAGATTAAAGTTACCAATTTGTAGGTGTTATAATTTAGTAATTTACAAATTATTCCCATTTTTTCTTAGTAAGTTTATTTATCCAATTTATAGGTATTAATAATATATGTTAGTATAGCATATATATATAAGTTAAGGTTGTTGTTGTTGTTATAAAGATATATTATAGAGTTATACAGTATATATATTATATGAGCATATGTTATATATATGAGTTATATTATTGTTGTTGTTATATATATAGCATATATATATATATGATAAAAAGAATTTTTTATATACAGAGATACATATGATAACCTGAACCTAGATACAGAAAGAAAGTATGATATATATATATATATATATATATATATAGTATATATATATTATTTGTTTATATTATGTTATATTATATATATATATGTATATATATAAAGAAACGATTGTCTGGCCCCCCTGAAAAAAATCCTGGATACAAACACTGTATATATATATATATATATATATATATATATATATATATATATATATATATATATATATATATATATATATATATATATATATATATATATATATATATATATATATATATATATTATTTGTAAAGGTATTACACGGCATTGTAGGGGGAGCCGGTTTGACTGGGGAACACAGGGGGAAGATATTTTTCCATACCCTGTGTGGGAAGTGCAGGAACCCCTGCACCCAAATACCAGGAAAAAATAAATAAAATTTTTTTTTATTTTTATTTTTTATTTTTTATTTTTTTACATTTTCCGCACTAAAATTGTACCAGCATTCCAGCAATGTATTCCTTTTCCCGGTAGCTGTTGTAGTTTTTGAGATATGTATTGTGGCTCTTCTAGAGGCTGACCATATATATATATATATATATATATATATATATATATATATATATTTATATTTTATTTTATTATTTATATAAAAGAGTTATATATATATAGTTATACATACATATACATATATGATATATATATATAGTTATATATATGTTATATATATATATATATATATTATAGAGTAGTTATAGTTATATATATATATATATATATATATATATATATATAATTATTAATCTAATTTACCAGTATTTTATAAATAAAAAATAACTCACTTGGTTTTTTAACTTTATTGCCAATCTCAGCCCATATATTGGCTTTTACAACAATAAACGTTGACGACTGACGATTATATTCACCCTTCTCCCGTAAGACTATTACAGACCTACGATCATCGTAAACGACTCTAGCGGCAGTCGCTCGGAGCAACACGGTTCATAGGAAATACATAGAAATAGTGCTTAACGATAATCGTTGAACGATCATCGTGAGAGTCGCACCGAGGAAAACGTACCTTAAGGCATTCATTAGCCATGTTTTTAACATAAATGGTAATGTCCCTCAGGTTGCTAAAAATTATTTGCTAACATTAAGACCTCCTGCACTTTTATTGGTACCTGATGAACCAACAGAAGACATTTATTTGCCTTAAATGTTAATTTAAAAATATGAGAATAGACGATTTTTGGTATCATATGCATAAAGAAAATATTAAACAAATAATAGTTTTAAATTTTAATACAGATTTGCTATTGGTAATCGTTGATAAGGTGTGTGTGCCTGGATCTGCAAATAAAAATACTTACAGTGATGTTACTTCCTTTAATAAGTGGCTCTTCTTCCACTCTTTGAACCAAGTATTCTTGAGATAAAAGAGGCAGTCGAACATGCTCCATCAATTCTGCTAAATAACATTCTCGAGCAGACAATTCAGCAAACAAACCTGGAAGCTGGTCATGATTGAATTCAAAACCTAAGAGAAATTTATGTCATAAACTTAATTTATTAATATATTATTATTGGAATTTATTAAATATAATTTAATACTACGAATGAGTTTTACCCATATCAATTACATCGATTCGAACATTTTTATTTGGTAAGAATTTTGCAACAGTGCTATTTTCGTAATTTAACGGTATTATATTTAACTGATTTTAAAAATTTTTTCTAGTAAATGAGTGATAAAAGTCCAAAGAATGCTTTATATATATGAAATTACTTGCTGAAATCAAAAATGTTATTTACTTTCCTGTAGATGTTTTAGTTTTCTAATTACATGCCTGTGTGCCCGTCCGGGCTGCAGTCGGGCTTCTGGAAACGCAGCTATAGTAAAGCCGTTTTCGTTTTAGCATTTTGTCTTACGCTCGATAAGACAAATTCTTACGCATTTTAAGAACGGTTTCGTGCCAAAACGACCGCGAATGAATTCTTATTCTTATAAACTTGTTTACAAACATTGCAAAAATCAGCTGTTGGGCAGAAGTAGAAACACTTATGATGGACTTCAAGGATTTGGAGGGTATTATTAAAAAAAGGAAGAAAAGAAACATCTATTTATGTATCATAGAGGCTACCAGTAAATTTTTTTTTTCGAGGAGAAAGTAGAAGAGTTATATAAGAGTATATATATATATATATATATATATATATATATATATATGTTAAGCAGTTATATGTATGTGCATATGTATGAATGTATATATTAGTGATGGACATGACATCAGATCCGGTATTTCAGGAACATCTGCAATCAAATCTTGACACATCCGTGATCCAGTATCCTCACTAACGAGTACATTCCATCCTGCATCCTCCTTGAAAATGAGGAGTTTAGACAGCTGTTGATTTGATTGCGCCTGGCAAGTCAAATACATTTTGTCATCTTTATCATGGGAGTTTATGGGAATAATTGTATTTTTGAATTTCGATTTCTGTATATGTATATTAATATATAATATAATATATATATATATGAGTATATATATATATAGTTAGGTAGTATATATATATATATATATATATATATATAGTAGATAGTATATATATATATATATATATATATATGTAATTTAGAATAAATGTAAGTTAAAGAAAGAAGGCAGCTTAGAAGAGAAAAGGAGGAGGTGGCTTTATAGGCTGTTGAACTGGGATGGATGATGAAGGAAAGCAAGATGAAGATTTTTAGATTGGCAAGAACGTATAGGAGGAGCGTAAAGAGTAGAGCAGTGTACTATCAAAGACAAAATGAGAAACATTAGTAAAGCTAGAGGAAAAAAAAAACTAAAGGTGATAGTGCATCTGATATTGTTGAATGTGGAATAAATGGAAGAGGAAGGTGGAGAGAGAGAGAGAGAGAGAGAAACGTGGAGGAGAATAGGATGAGGTAATAACGGAGGAGGAAATTGAGGAGGCGTTAAGGAAAATGAAGAGCTGAAAACTCCTGGTGAGAGCGGATAAATATTGAGTTGCTGTAGGAGGGAGGAGAGGGGCTGAAAGCCATGATGCTGGTCAATATTAGCTCCCATTTATAAAGGTGGTGAGCAGGAAATTGTAAAATTATAGAGGAATCTCACTAATGGATCACATGGCGAAGTAATATGAAAGAATATTAGAAAGAAAATTAAGATCAAAAATAGAGCCAAGATTAGGTGAAGAGCAGTATGGGTACAGAGGTGGCAGAAGTACTACAGATTTAATGTTTGCAATAAGAATGATACAGGAAAAGACTACAATAAGAAGGTATATATCGCCTTCATAGACTTGAGAAAAAAGCATTTGATTCTGTACCCAGAGAGTAGTCTGTGGAGAGTTCTTGAGAGGGATTATGAAGTTGGAGGCAGACTGATAAAGGCAGCAAGAAGTATACATACGTGAATAGCATATGTAAGGTAAGAACAGGATATAAAACGGAGGAATGGTTTGATGTAAAAACTGGAGTAAGGTGTGCTGTCGCCGATACTGCTTATAGCGTATTTGGACACAGTCATTTGAGGTGTAAAAGAGAGTTTAGAAGAGATTGACTGAGACATCATGGCATATGCAGATGATTGGCGTGTTGAGTGGAGATGGTGAGGAGTTGAAATAAATGGCGCTAGGCAGCCACAGGAAAAGTTGAGAGTAAAACAGGATTGGAATATGGAATGTGGACGAAAACAGAAATAATAGTAAAGGTGGAAGATGAGTAAGGAGTTGATAGTGGGAGGTTGACGGTAAAGAGAGATTAAATGTGGATAGATATAAATATCTAGGAAACACTTGGAAGAGAAGGGGGTGTGTAAGGTGAAATTATTATAGAGCTTTGAGCAGTATGGCAGGACTGTAAGAGCAGTATAACCCATCTTGAAAGATAAATATAAGAACAAAAGAGGTAGAAGAGAGCAATATACGAGGGAGTGTTGACGCCGATATTGTTGTATGGGGCGGAGACATGGAGCATGACAAGGAGAGAGGAGAGTAGAATTCAGACAGCAGAGATGAATGTGTTGAGGACAGTGATTGGAAGACTATACAGAGTAGAGAAACGAGACAGTGAGACAGCGTGGTGTAAAGTCCTAATGATACAAAGTGAATACAAGCCAGACTGGAGATGAAGACCTGAGAAAGACAGGTATGATAGAGCTGCCAGCAGGAGGTGGAGGTGGAGACCGGAGGGAGTGAGACCGAGGGGAAGACCACGGAAGAGGTGGAGAGACACAGTAGAGGATTCATTGAAGAGACACCAGATGCCTGCAATGGGTGACTGATGGTGGATGGGATCGTGATGGATAGAACAAGATGGAAGCGGAGGGTGGCCCCACTGACAGCTCGTAAGCCTGACTGGGATAAGATATAAGATATATATATATATATATAATATATATATATATATATATATACATATATATATATATATATATATATAAGCAGAAGATATATATTATATGTTATATATGATATATATATAATTTAATACAAACTTCAAAGAGTAAACATCCGTAATTCACATCCGCATCCGCATCTCACCCACTTTAAGATCGCATCCGCATCCGCATCATCTTTAAGATCCGCATCCCAAACAGTCTGGAATTCTTATGCCATCCGGTCCATCACTATATATATATATATATATATATCAAAGTTACTTAACGCCACACGGAACGGGGAGGTCGGATCAAAAAAAAAAAATTTCACAGGTAGCACTATGATACATAACAGATGCCCTAAAGTAAAACAATCTTTTTTACCCCTTGGGTTCTAAAGTGAAATTAGGTTAGGTTGTAAGTTGTGTTAGTCAGGAATGTTGAATAATGCAAAAAATTAGCTCGCCCCTAAAAACACCTATATTTATGTATCATAGAGGCTACCTAGAATTTTTTTTTCGATCAGATGTCCCTGGTCTGTGTCAAAGAACTCTTTTTACTAATATATAGATATTTGATATATAGGTATGAGTATAGTTATATATATATATAAGTATATATATGTTATATATATATATATATATATATATATATATATTATATATATATATAGAGCATATATATATAAGTATGGTATATATATATATATAAACAAGCAAATTAGTGCATCATTGTACAGATCTTTTTCATGAATTGGCAAAGCTGAAAAAGCCAAAACGGGCCTACTACGTAGTGAAAACATTATCATTGCATGTTTTTGAATATTTTAAGGATAATTAATAAAATTGTGAATATCACACACATATTTGACACAATCTCACTACTCTTAAAGTCATTATCAAAAAATTGACTCATTGTAAAAATAAAAGAAAATTTCACACTGCTTCCATTACTCCTCTTATTTACTTTGGTAAGAATAAATTTTTCTGTAGCACAGGGAAATAGCAATTCATATCGGAATTTGTCAAAAATTTTAATGCCTAGAGAATATTCTCAAAATTTTCTTAAAATTTACTGTAAAACTAATCATTTTGATAATTGCCTTGGCTTTTCATAAGAATTCGTAGAGAATTTGCCACTAAACAAGAAAAACGGCTTTTATACTTTTAGTCTGACTATTGTTTTTTAATAATTAAACTTCCAAAACCAATCTCAACTTCCTTAAAGGTACCATATGAGCAATAAATGATGACAAACTGATTTTATAGTCTGAATGGCTATTACCCTCATCTATAACTTTAATTAACTATATTATTACTATAATAAGTAGGCAATATCTAAAAACTGGTAAACCTAAACATATATAGATATATATATATATATAGTAATAAGAAGATAGTATATATATATATATAAGTATATATATATATATATAGCAGAAAGAGTATATATATATATATATATATATATCTTTATCGGTAACCTGCCAACGCCCAGCCTTTTTTTGAATGTTACCCACCTCCCATTACAACAATAACTTCTTTTAAAGAGCCGGACATGTACCTGACGTTTCACCAGCTGCAGTTATATAATGAAGTTACCCATTTACACGTAGCACAGCATCCACCTCCAGCAGGTCCTGGCTGCAGAAGTCTACCAGCCCGGGTGTAGAAAGCACTTCCTTACAGTGTGTATCAGGGTGGTCAAAATATTTTGTAATTTCTGAAGGGAGGCAGAATGATTAGGTGAGACCTTAAATAAGCAATGGACTGCTGGAAGCCAACTAACACCAGCACTCCTCTCTCCAAGGACATCTTTCCCTTTCAGATTTGTTGAACTAGTTCATAAAATATAATACACCTCTCTCCTAGTTCTGCTGCTGTAGAGCGAGTATTTAGTATTGGTGGGGATTTTTGAGGGCAAAGAGGTCAGCCTTAACTGCTTTTAAATTTGAGCAGCTAATCTTTTTGAAAGGTAATATGGACCTCTTGTCCTTTGAAGAAGACATTTAGGAGGAAGTGGAAAAAATCTTTGAGATTTTTGGTAAACATTCATTCAATTTTTCTTATAATGTTATAAATAATTTTTTTTGAAAGGATATATACTATTTAGTATTTAATATTAAAACCTTGTGTGTCATGCACTACTTTATTAGCGGAAGAGTGCTTTGACTCTGCGATGGCAGAGGTTTGATGATCTGAATAGGTGCGGAGGAGCGTTAGCGGACTACGTTTTCTTGAGGTGCAGAGGTGCGTTAGCGACTACCCCTAAATGAGCGGGGTGCTCAATTCTTTTGATATATATATATATATATATATAGTTATATATATATATATAAGAGTATATATATATATATATATATATATATATATATATGTGGTATATAAAGTACGCTGGGATCAATAATTGTTCGACGGTGAGGTACCTCTCTCCGCTCTTTCTAGTAGATATAAAATCGAAGAATAGAAGATTACGAAAGTCAATTTATAGGAGATTTCACAGATGTTAGGTTTATGATGTTCAAAGATAATGGTTGGGATATCTAGTCAGCACAGCAACCACCAGACATCATCAGAGGTAATACGGAGCAGGTTAGGCTATCTCCGTAACGGAGGAAATTTGTCATTGGGACTCCGTAGGCCTGCTGACTTGTATGACTATCTGAGAGGATTGTGATCATTAATTAACAAATTTTCTATATAAATCTTGCCCTGATGTTCAGCTTGAAGATCAGTTGTAAGTATACTATAATTAACCAAGTTGTTACTGCACAGGTTTTGACTGAATATTAAACCAAGGTGTCACTGCACAGGTTTCGACTGAATATTAAACCAAGGTGTCACTGCACAGGTTTTGACTGAATATTAAAGTTGAAGATTAAATCTAATTATATTTCCATAGATCACAGAATAGAATGAAATAATTAATCAAAAGTAAATAATCAGGGATTTGACACACCAGAAAAAGTTCTATCTTTAATTAGGTTTGTAAGAATTATAAATATTATATTGGTGGAAGAAGGAAGGTTTTACCAACTCAATTAATCCACTGTATAAAGGATTTTAAGATTTTAAATAAGTATAAGTACCAATGAATAAGTATGGACTGCCAACACAAACAATCCAATAACTAATTCACAGAAACAAAGAATAAATAAGAAAGTGATATATACCACAAATATTGATTATTTATTCTTAAAATCTATTTCGATATATTATTTACAATAGCTAAAGAAAGCTTCATAGAATTCCAATATCAGATTCGAGAGTGGAAACGAAAGTAGTTTCCAAATATTGTCCATGTAAGAAGTTAAGGTAAGTATTGGGAAATAGGAGGCTAGATTAACAATATAATGACTTAGCTTTGAATTAATGAATAATAGTTTTTCTTTCAGGTATCACGATCCAAGAATGAATTACTGGATAGAAGAAGGAATCCAAAGAATCTGGACTTAAGTCCCAGATACGAGAAGCCTGTTAAAAGTAATTAACAGTGTTGTTTGTTTAAAAAAGCTTTTACCTACTCTTTATTATGTATTATTTTTAATCAATTTTGTTACATTTTAAAATTACATATTCATTTGCTTAAAAACTCACCCTATTTTCTAAAAGGGCTTGTTTTATTCCTTGACCCAAGGTTTTCTTGAGTGTTCCTTATACTTTAACAACTGTAAAAGTGTAAGGTAAATTAACTATCATTATTTACCAATCCACAGCTATAACATATTATTTATAAAGTATTGTATAATAAATAAGATTATGGTTAAATATCTTTGTATCACTGACCTTAGATGAATCTAAAATCCGCATATAAGGTCTTCCAGAAAAGCTTTTGGTACTATGATAACAGAAAGTGAGTCACAAGAATACCTATCTAATACTTTCTGTGACTTAAAATTCCTCAAAACATGTATTAAAATATATAACAATACTAGAACAGAAAAGAGAAAGCATTATAACATATATAAAATCTACAGAGTTTTTCTATAAATGAAGCCATAATACTTAAAACTAAACACCACATGGGGAGATTATAAACCACATGGTGTATTATCCATTACTGAGAATGGTTTCTGCTATGTTTAATCTTCCCAGTATACATATATAAAAACACGAACAATATCTCCCTTATATCCTCCCCCACTAAATCTAAACCCCCCACCTCCATTTTCCACGACGTTCAAAGAAAGACGGGAGTGTTGAGGCAAAGAGTGTAGTACAGACCCGTAGAGAAGGATACTCAGGACTCTCATAATACTATATATAATACAAAATCCAATGCATACCAAAGAATTATATTTACAATTATGGTTTACAATATGGGGACGGTGTTCAAAGAAGAAAGATCAGCAACGGACTTCTTTTCATCCTCAAACTCTTGAGCCCACAATATTGAAGTCATCTGCCGTTGATTCTCATTCATATCCTTCCACCTGATCCGTTCCATTGCCCATCTCAAACTTGTACGCAGTACAAGTTTGATCTGGGGATCCAGCGTGGTTTCAGGATTACAGACAGATATATTAGCCGAGTTACCTGAAGCAGTTGAAGTGTAACTAGGTAAATTAGAGAAAGCAGGTGATGTATAATTAGGTAAAGTAGACGAGTTACATCAGTTGAAGTGTAACTACATGAAGGTTGGCACAAAGGATCACTCATAGGAATTTGGTTCGGGTTATATCCAGATTGGGACTTATTATAATATGAAAAATTAGGGTCCTGTATAGGATAATTCTGTGCATAAGAATTTGAATCAGTGAAGTAATTTGATGGGAATGATGATGAAAAATTTCTTTGCTGAATACCAGATTGAGGATATTCAGGGGTATAATCCACAGGAACATTATAATTAGGGACAATATTGGTAACAGGTAAAGAGGGTAAATAATTTTGGTCCATCCGTCCAGTTTCTCTAGTAGGAATGGCAACCATGGGACGTGATCGGCTCTTCTCATTTTTCTTTGTTGCTTTACCTGATAAAGGTGTGTAAGGTTCATACCTCACAGCGATTTTATTTATTTTAAAAAGATGCCCCATTTTCTCCATGAAGTTAATTAAAAATAGGCGATTTGGGTGCAACCCGTCCAACAATAAGGGAGAATTCATTATCAGTATTTCCTTATTAAGATACTGATTATGAGGAAATAGTTGAGTATTTTGGTCATTTTTCTTGTTTTTGCCATGATAAAAGTTCAAAATTTCTGTTCCTCTGATAATATTTTTATCGGACCATTTGTATCGGGATTCCAGCAAAGACTCGAACATCTTGAAACTGTGAATGGAGTGGTCTCTCATCTTTTCAGGAGATAGTTCTGGGTCATCCAAAGTATATTTGCTATACTTACTGCCCCAGTCTCGAATGATACGCTTTTTATTAAAAGCGTGCATATCCTGCATGGGTGGGATATATAGATAAACTTTAGCCTGAGGATTTATTTTTTTGGTTATTCCAGTAATTTTTTCCATAATGCTAGGAACGTTTTCCACCGATAAAGCCGTTTCGGGTTCAAACACCGTTGCCACATCATGATCGATGTTTTTGAGCTCTTTCCTTTTCCAGGCGGTGGTTGTTAACGACCAGAGGATAATGTTTTTAACATCCGGGGTCATTAAGGTTTGTACCCTCGAGATGCAAGAGGAAATAGGAAGTCCAGATGAGTAATCGGCTCGTACTGCCACTCCATGTTGGTTCCTTAAATATTTCTTTTGATTTCGGAATAAGGATACTTCAGAGGATCCGATGGCCAAAAGCAAAGGCATCTTTGAAAATGGTTTTTGAAAATCAAATTCCAGGTAGTTATTCAATCAATTCTGAAAAGCATCAATATATATGTCAATACATAAGCCACCACAAAATTTCCAATCCTACATAAAATACATGAACTAATATTTCCTACGCTAAGATATTATTTTTATTAAATGATAACTGTCAAGTGAAGCGAAAAAATGAAATAGAGTAAAACTAAATCATTTTAACCTTCTAAATTTCTCAATTGTACTATTTGATTGTTGAAATCAGAAGTATCATATGATTGAGAAATTGACTGGAAAGTTTTAAAAAAAAAAATTTAAATTTATAAAATTTGCTTGTAAAATAAATGAAAGGTAAATTAAAGGTATTAAACTAAACTTTCCATAGTCAGAAATATCAGCTTGGAAAATTACCATAATTGTTCATCATCGAAACCACCGGCATACCTCATTAACAAAGACCTTTTTTGATTAGGATCATGGTATACTTTATTTCGAAAATACAAACAATCTAAGAAGTCTTTTTCTTGATTATTTGTATTTCCTCATATACCCCTCATATACTTATCCATTGTGTCCTACGATTGCGAAGAGGGAAAATCTACTCATCCAGCCTGGATTGATCATTAGAACCTCCCATATCTCCTTCAGGAACCAGGAAAATTGTAAATATAAAGCTTTTAAAGCTTCCTGAATTGCAACCTGTCATGAACATGATGGAAGCTCGTTGGAGCCGGAGAACTGGTAGATATATATATATATATATAATTATATATACAGTTCACAATATATATAAATTTCTTTGAGGTACACGGTTTTTCGATGATTATCTCCACAATTACCAAAGGAATTAAAACACAGTATATATATGTTAAGTATGTAGATATTTAACCATTGTTGGTTAAATAAAGTGAAAAACCAAATTTTACACAAGACTTTCAGATCTGTAGTTGAATGGAGACAGAACTTAGTCTGCCATCATATATAATCCAGATTGTTTCAAAGACTGAACTGCAAAGAATCGTGTATACCAGAGGGTTTTTTCATAATAATTGAAAGCATACATTCAAACAACTTCATTAATGAAGAGTTTTTTTAGAACAATAGTTCAGAAGTAAGTTTGCTTAAGAGATTTATAAAGATAGGAATAAGATTTTTTTTCGTTAACTTATCTGGTCAAAGTTTTTTAAGATAAGTTATTTGGCTAAGTATTTTATATTAATTTTTCAGTCAGTAAGTAAACAACAGAACTTTAAGTAAAATTTTTAAATAGATGAAGCAAAGCTAACTTTATTCTCTGTGCTTATTTACTTCACCTCAGGTTAAAATCATATGTCAATTTACAACTCAGAGAAGAAGTTATAAAAGACTGGTTCGTCTCCGGTGGCGTATATACTCCAGTGGAGTCGACATAACATTTATTCACTACTAGAAGTAACTAGCAGATAATTATAGTGAATCCCGGCTAAACATTTTAAATAACAGGGTTCACCACCAGCATTATTTCCATATATTAAAGGTTTATTATAGGCATAATATATGTGAACATTAACTTTAAAGACATCAGTAAAAGCAGTAATAACTTCTGGTATTGGTAATTGACCCGGAAGTTTTAATAATCGAAGTCTTTTTTGAACCAATTGACCTTGAAGCTTATATTTTACAGGATGCTTTTGTAATTCTTCAATAAGAACATCTCTTACTTCTAAATGTCTCTCGACAGACCCATATAAATAAAGAGAAAAACATTTATATAATGAGTCCCCTCCTCCGCTGATTTCTATTGGAAAGAACCCAGGAGGAATGAAATCCAAAGGCTTTTCAGGTTCTTCCATATTATCATTTACGGGAGATCGGGAAAGAGCATCAGCAACTATATTTTTAGGGCCCGATATATGACGGATATCGAAGTCATATTCATAGAGCTCTTCCATAGTCCTAGCTAACCTTCCATCAACCAAACTCATATTTTGTAAATAGATGAGTGGCATATGGTCGGTATATATAATGAATTTCCACGGAGGAAAGGTCTAAGAGATTTGACAGCCCAACGCAAAGCAGTAAGTTCTCTTTATCACTCTACTCCATAATTTCTTTCATCCCATTAAAGGTCATATGGTAGAAATAAAAGTAATTGCCTGCGTCACTGCCTTGAATTTAGAAAAGCAAGCCCAGCCTCGGTGTTCAAAGCATCCAATACGGAGCCCATGGTGGTGTTATCCTGACTGAGTAATCAGGTAAATGTCCCAACAAGTGTGGGATTTAATAGGCTCTTTTGCTCGATCAAGGTCGCTGACACCCGGCGTCCAGTGCTACAATGGATCTACCACCAGCTGCCTGGCATGATAAAGGCTTCACTGATTTGGGGAACAATCTGAACATGAATGCCTATAAAAAGCTACTATCTCTAGTAAAACTGGCGTAATTGTTTTTACCTGTAGGACAGGAAATTCAAAGCTCCTCTAAGATTTTTCTGAAGGGGAAGTATACCTTTCTGTGATATATGGTGACCCAAGAATTCCACCTCTCAGTACGGCAAAGCCGAGTTTTACTGGGTTTAAGTTTGTAACCATTTTTCTCTAGTGCAGAAAGGACACGATCCAAGGTGGTTAGATGATCATCTATATTTTTACTGAGAATGATAATATCATCTAAATACACCATAACCTCGGACCATGGTAATTCTTCCAATGCCAACATCATCCCACGTTGGAATGTAGCCGGACCATTCTTTACACCAAAGGGCATTTTTAAATATTCGTACTGTGCAAATGGGGTGGAAAAAGCAGTTTTTTCAATACTCTCGGGCTCCATTGATACTTGATAATATCCACGGACCAGATCTATTGTTGTAAAATAGACCTTACCGTACATGTTATAAATCGTATCTATTACGGAAAGGAATCGGTCTTAGTAACACTATTTAATTTCCGGTAATCGATACATAATCGTAATTTACCGTCAGGTTTTCGGACCGGAACCACAGGAGCTGAATAAGGGGATTTACTAGGTCTAATAATATCCTGCTCCAACAGTTCATGACATTGGTTTTCTATTTCTTGAGCCAAGGGACCCTGGAAACGACGTACTGGTAATCTCACAGGTCGACCAGTTTCTACCTCGATATTGTGTGTGATATTAGTAGCCACTCCAACGTCGTGGTCACCGAAACTGAGAGCCGCCTTATGTTTTAATAATACTGCGATTAATCGTTCCTTTTCGAGATCAGAGATAGGAATATCCGCAAAGCAAAACTCCTCCTCCAATTTAGTGGGGGACCATACGTCTGCTTTCAAGTTGATTTCGGAATTTGCCTCTACTGACCTAGTATTAATTTGAAGAATATCTTCTTCTTCCAAGGAACACAAACTACCTACCACAGTACCCTTCCTAACATAATGAGGTGTATCGGAAGGATTAAATAGAGCGATCCTACACGAATCTTGCAAATCCAATACACCAGGAATTGGTACAACAGATCCCATTGGCTCTGATTGAAAACCAACCAAGGCAGAGACTTCAGATGAAGGACACTTTACTTCCACCATCTGACAAGAAAACGGGGGAACGTTAATGGAATTTACCGTGACACATTTATAAAAAGGGATGTTTAGACTCTCATCCTTAGCTACGGGTTCTATACAATCATTAGATCTATGCACCAACTCCCGCGTAGTTAAGTCTGGAAGAAGGTCATTTTCTTTTAAAGCGACAGCCCCTAAAACTAGCGAAGCCGGCATAAATTCTTGAGGAACTACCAACATTATGACGGGTTTAGATACATAATCACTGTCATGAAAATACAGATTACATTCAATATAGAAGTCAATAGGTACTGAATGTTCTCTGACCAGACCGCTGATGGCGTTAATATTTATATCTACAGAAGGTCGTAATGGTAAATTCCTCATGTAGGATTCGGTTATTTCAGTGCTGATCAGACTAATTCCAGCTCCACTATCTACCATACAACTGTAGAAGCCAGAGCTTTTGGGAACCAAAGCAACTGAAACAATCAGAGGGTCCTCCTTGAAAGGGGTACAATGGACTACCATCGTCCAGGGATTTTTTAAGGGTTTATTCATTTCTACGGGAGGTCGTTCTGAAGATTTCTCGGGAATAAGGTTAGAAGTTTTACAATTTCCTATGCCTCCATCATCATTAACTGAGTCAATTAAAGGGTTATTCTCCACCAGAGGACTCAAGTCCGGGGAGACCAGGAGATTTTTGAGACAGGGCAAAGTTCGCAGTAGCGAGTTAAAGCAAGTCTTTAAATTTTTACTTGCAGGTAGGGATGGTTCCACTTCTTGATTGGATGATGGAGGCCTGTGATTGGTCGATTGATTTGAATACGACCGGGAATAGACTTTTTCAAAGGGAACAGTTCTAAGGGAAGAAGACTCGTGGTCATGATTATGGGACTGGGGAGGAGCACTAATGTGTGAACACCTCATCCCAGCGTGAGGACCACCGCAGAAGGGACAAACTACTTTTCTAATATTTAGGGAAGAAGATGAAGAAGAAATCCTAGCACGACAATTTCCCCGGACGTGACCCTTCTTCTTGCAATAACTGCATACTCCAAGATATTTGTAACACTCTTCCATGGAGTGACCTGTTTTTTCACAGTAGTGACACAAAACATTTCTCCGGTCAGCAGCCTTAGGACGGTTCTGTGAATTTGAAGTAAGGTCAGAACGAACTATATTATCATGGTTCTTGTAATTATTGGTGGAGTCATGATAATAGCGACTACCATTATTATTTCGTTCTGGAGTGCTACTTTTATTCTTATGGGCCTTACGGTGATTATTCTTGGATGGTTTAGTCTTGCGTTGTTCGACTTTGTGATCCAAAACATCAGTCCATCCAGGGAGTGCCGTATTAATCTGAACCACTGGCTCCAAGGATTCGTGTAAGTCCACTTTTTGGTCAATGCGGTAAGAAGTTGATGGGTTGACCTCAAGTGGATTAGTTTGTGACAAGGAACTTGGAAAAACAAGGTTATCGCTATCCAAAGAATCAGCGAAATTCACTATATTTTCCCATGAAGCTCGACTATACCCGTCCAACTCCATCATTTTAATATATTGACGGACGAATATCATTTGAATATTGAAAACCATGAGTTTTGCCCGGCAATGACTTCACATCACATCCATGATATGCTAATAAGCTAGGCGCTCCAACCGAAGAGCAAAACACTTCAATATTCTGAATTGGGGTATCAAGAAAAACATGATACTTGGGTTTCAAGACCCTCTTTTTCTTCCTCATCTCTGGTTGTTCTCAACTATTATCAAGATTATCCCGCACAGAGAAATATTCACGCATTATCTTTTTATAATTTCTTGGTAGATGTTCAGAAATTTGCCTTCCAGCTGCCGACCAAGTAGTCTTAACCATTGGTGATGGGCATTTGGGTAGTGTAAACTACAATAAGCCTCAAAATCAGCCAGGTAGACCAAGAGATCTTGTTCCGTTTCATATTTGAATTTTCCAGGATCCACAACCTTCAGTTTCTGAGAGTTCTTGAGTAACTGAGTAAGAAGCACAATGGCTTCCTCCAGCATATCAAGTCTCCGTTTCATGTGTGGTCCTGAATACATGGAAGGTTCATCGTCGTCAGGAATACGTTCAGAATGTGTTTGAGAATATCCTTGTGGATAACAACCAGAATAGACACTAGGGTCAGTTGATAACATCTGGTGCTCCGGATATTGATTTCTAAATATTTGTTCTCGTTTAGGCTGTATCAATTTATTATACTTTTCGGAAAAGTCAGCCTCTCCTCTATTTATAGGGGATAGAGAATTTCTATATCTACCCATATCGGGATTTCTAAATAGAGATTTTGGTGGATTATAGTAATTTCCAGGGGATATATAATCATGACGAAGATTGGGATTAGGAAAAAGTTGAGATTTAGGAAGAAAATTATGAGTAAGTCCAGAATTAGGATTAGGAATAAGATTAGGATTAGCAATAAGATTAGGATTAGGATGATAGTTAGGATTAGAATAAAGATTAGAATTAGAAAGAATTTGGTTTTTAGAATTTTCTACATAACTGGGTGGATTATGTAGAAAAGGCATTGATCGTGGTTGAGATTGGGAAACTAAGGAAGGTTTATACTCACGATCATAAAAAGAAGTGGTATTTTTATTCATTTGCAAATTATGGGAATCGAAGCCAGAGGGGATACCTTGTCCTCGATCATGAAACGTTCTGTGTTCAGCATTACTGACCGAATTTACATTAGCCACTTCCCTTTCACTTGTCACCTGTTTTTGGAGTTTAGTTAATAAGGTACTCATTTCGGTTTCAGTGAAGGGTTTATCAGAGTTGGGAACTGATTTTAAGTTAGAATTGGCAAGTGAATTTAAGTTAGAGTTGGTAACTGAGGGTATGTCCGAGTTGGAAATTTCTACCCTGTCTTTATTTTCCACATTCATTCCTACATTCAATTCTAATTTATTTTTATTTCGATCATCACGCAGACGTTGGTCTAACCGTGGATCTAATGCGATAGCTGCAAGAGATGGATCAAAGTCCACAACCTCTTGGCCATCAACACCTATGCTTGTGTCCAAGTCTTTTAGTTGAGTTTCTTCTGACATTTTTAAGTTTTAAAGGAAAGTATTTCAAAAGATTGGGAGGGTTATTACTAACTAACTCTCGAATCTGTTCAATGTAAGTACAAAAAAGAAGAAGATTTCCTTGAAAAGAACTGAAGAGAATCGATGATTTTCAAAAATAAATGTCGGTGTGAGCGAGAGTCACAATCCTAGTGCACGCAAGCGCAGGAACTCAAACAGAGTCCCTGTTCGGGCGCCACTTAATTTATTTATGTGGCGGAGAGGAGATACGCTGGGACCAACAATTGTACCCGACGGTGAGGTACCTCTCTCCGCTCTTTCTTGTAGATATAAAGTCGATGAATAGAAGAGTACGAAAGTCAATTTGTAAGAGATTTCACAGATGTTAGGTTTGTGATGTTCGAAGATAATGGTTGGGGTATCTAGTCAGCACAGCAACCACCTGACATCATCAGAGGTAATACGGAGCAGGTTAGGCTATCTCCGTAACGGAGGAAATTTGTCATTAAGGACTCCGTCGGCCTGCTGACTTGTATGACTATCTGAGAGGATTGTGATCATTAATTAACAAATTTTCTATATAAATCTTGCCCTGATGTTCAGCTTGAAGATCAGTTGTAAGTATATTATTCACTATAATTAACCAAGTTGTTACTGCACAGGTTTTGACTGAATATTAAACCAAGGTGTCACTACACAGGTTTTGACTGAATATTAAACCAAGGTGTCACTGCACAGGTTTTGACTGAATATTAAAGTTGAAGATTAAATCTAATTATATTTCCATAGATCACAGAATAGAATGATATAATTAATCAAAAGTAAATAATCAGGGATTTGACACACCAGAAAAAGTTCTATCTTTAATTAGGTTTGTAAGAATTATAAATATTATATTGGTGGAAGAAGGAAGGTTTTACCAACTCAATTAATCCACTGTATAAAGGATTTTAAGATTTTAAATAAGTATAAGTACCAATGAATAAGTATGGACTGCCAACACAAACAATCCAATAACTAATTCACAGAAACAAAGAATAAATAAGAAAGTGATATATACCACAATTATTGATTATTTATTCTTAAAATTTCAGATTCGAGAGTGGAAACGAAAGTAGTTTCCAAATATTGTTCATGTATGAAGTTAAGGTAAGTATTAGGAAATCGGAGGCTAGATTAACAATATAATGACTTAGCTTTGAATTTATGACTAATAGTTTTCCTTTCAGATATCAATATCCAAGATGTGAATCCCAGATATGAAAGTCCTAGATATGAAAATCTGATACAAAAGCCCCAGATATGAAAATCTGATACCAAAGCCACAGATATGAATCCTATATATGAAGCCTGTTAAAAGTTTAACAGTGTTATTTTTTAGAAAAGGCTTTTACCTACTCTTTATTGTATATTATATTATTATATTATATTTACATTTCAAAATTATATATTCATTTGTTTAAAACTCACCCTATTTTCTAAAAGGGCTTGTTTTAATCCTTTACCCAAGGTTTTCTTGAGTATTCTTTATGAGTTATAAACTGTAAAAGTTTAAGGTAAGTTTACTATTATTGTTACCAATATAGTTATAACATATTAATTTATAAAGTATTGTATAAGAGTTATGGTTATTTATCTTTACATGTATCACTGACCTTAGATGAATTTATAATCCTCATATAAGGTCTTCACGAAGAGTTTTTTTATACACTCACAACAGAAAGTTAGCCACAATAAATATTTGCCTATTCTAATGCTTTCTGTGGCTTTAGATTCATCAATAAATATTACAATATATAAAAATAACTAGAACAAAAAGAGAAAGCATTATAACATATATAAAATCTACAGAGTTTTTCTATAAATGAAGCCATAATACTTAAAACTAAACACCACATGGTGAGATTACGAAACCACATGGTGTATTTCTCTATTTCTGAGAATTTCCAGCCATATTTAATCTTCCCAGTATCTATACATAAGACATGAACAATATCTCCCTTATATCCTCCCCCACTAAATCTAAACCCCCCACCTCCATTTTCCACGTCGTTCAAAGAAAGACGGGAGTGTCGAGGCAAAGAGTGTAGTACAGACCCGTAGAGAAGGATACTCAGGACTCTCATAATATTATATACAATACAAAATCCAATGCCTACCAAAACAATTTATTTACAGTTATGATTTACAATATTGGAGCGTTGTTCAAAGAAGTAACAACGATTTCGTAAAAAGGATGTACTTGAGCGCCCCTAAAGCAATGGTTTTTTGTCCCCCTTACGAGGGTTTGTATTGAACAAGCAAATTTATTATTTGAGGCTCCTCTTCCTCAAAAAATATTAATTTCCTTACTAGGAAACTTTTATGGGGTTATTTTCTACGACTCGAATAATTTATAAGAAAATCATTTAAAGGTTATATATTTTTAAAAGAATTTGCAAAGCTTAATTTCGAAATCGGCCACACCATTTTTGGGTGTGGGTATTTCGACTTAAGGGGGCGGAAATTTAAAACTTTTTCCCGAATTACAAAGTCTTCTATTTTGAACAACATTATAAATACTTCAACTAAATGTTTTTAAATAAAACAAAATCAAATATTTTTGGA
>JABUQX010051658.1:30000-35000 GCA_015478945.1 Trachelipus rathkii | reverse complement strand
TGTGCGTACGTACATCTGTGTACTCCAAGGGTTGATAGAGGTAACAATAAGGATATTTTGTTAAACAACGTAAGTGTTTTGACGCGAGGTTGTAAAGCAAACAATGGTAGCTTGTTATGAAATCATTTTATTAGGGAAAATTACAGGTGGTGTTCAAAGTGTCTGCCATGTACCTGATTACATTCGTTACATCGTCGTGCCATTGCCTGTCGGACTCTACCGAACATGCCCTCACTGTGTCTTATTTGATCAAACGCAGTAAATATTCGCTGAATCAGTTCCTCTCGTGTTGACTGGGTTAATGTACACAACACTCTTCACATGCCCCCAAAGAAAATAATCTTGGGGCGTGAGGTCGGGCGATCTTGCAGGCAACGCAACAGGTACCCATCTCCCTATCCATTTGTCAGTGTAGACTCTGTTCAGATGCGCCCGTACTTGGTGGCTGAAGTGCGCTGGAGCGCGATCATGTTGGAGCCACATGTCTCTGCGGGTCGCAAGGGGTATGTCGTCCATGAGCTCCGGAAGCGTGTTCTGGAGTAGTTGCAGGTACGCAGGTCCATCCAAACGGTGTGGAATGATGACAGGTCCCAGCCAGATAATCCCCAAGAATTCCACCCCAGATGTTTACGGTAAATTTCGCCTAGTGAACTCTGATGAACATTGCGTGCGGATTGTCCTCGTCCCATATGTGGCTGTTTTTGCTGTTGAAGTAGCCATCACGTGTGAAGCACGCCTCATCGGTAAACAAAAAAAAAAAAAAAAATGACATTTTTATATAAGTTTATACGATGCTCCGTTGAAGAAACCACCGGGCAAATCGCACACGGGTGCGAAGTCGTTTGGCCCAAGTTCTACTTTCTGTAGGTGGAATGCATGGAGGCTTTGCTCTCTGCAAGACCCGAACCACCAGAGATGATTTGAACCCATGGCTATGGCATGGCGCGTGGTTTAGCGGACGGGTTCGTTGGCGACTCTCTCAAGGCACCTCTTCTTCAAATGCAGGAGTCCTCGAATTACGCGGTCTTCCACAATGCACCGGGGACGAAAGGTCCCATTATCTCGAAGGCGCTGATGAGGCGAGCAAACATTGTGTGGTGGGTGTGATTTCTGTGTGGAAACCGTTCCCGGTACATGGAGGTTGCGCTCTTCGTCCAGTTTCCGTTCGCCGCCACCGTAACACATTATCATGTCGTTTAACTCGGGAAGAGTGTAGTTGATCCATTCGTAATCGATGCCTACACTATACTGAATCAACCGCATGAAATTGGGCAAGTGTAAAGGTTTTGCCACGGTGTTTCGAAGGAACTTAAGCGTACACACATTAAATTGAGTAACCTAAATGTCGGAAACCTATGCGACGTGTTCACACAACATAAAACTAGATGTACCTTCAATCGTCCGTAACTTTTGAAACGGCAAAGCGTGATTAAACATTGGTTGTTTAACAATTAAATGTTCTTATTCGTTTTGCTCTATCAGGCCCTCGAGTTGTCGCAGAGTTTTGAATCACCCTGCTATATTAATATATATATTAATATATATATATATATATATATATATATATATATAATATATAGTATATTATATATATATAATAATATATATATACTATATATAATATATATATATATATATATATATTATATATTATATATATATATTAATATATATATAGTATATATATATATATATTTATAATATAATATATATATATATATATATATAAATATATATATATATATATATATATATATATATATATATAATATTATTATAGTATATATATATATATATATATATATATATATATATAGTATATATTATCTTCTTCTTCTTCATCATCTTCCTTCTTTTTCCAAGACTGGGAGTAAGGTGCGTGACAAGCATCGGAAAAGGGAAAAGCAGTAGAAGAATATGACAAAAGTCGAAAGAAAGCCCAGCCTTACCGCCCCTCTGTACCATTAAATAGTAAGAACTCGTCGCAATCAGAAAATCCACCCAGAGCTTCACGGGACCGCGGCGGATCCTCACTATGGTAAAATGGCATCTCGTCAATCCCTTGGCCCAGGTGGCCACAACCATGCCCCATATACCAAAACCCCGCATTACTCCTATTAAGCATCTTTTAATCTCGCCTCTATGCCCAAAACTCCACATTTCTCTCCTTCAGGCACTCCTTTACTGACCACTTTTTTTTCGTTCTCCCAGCCGGTCGGTTTCCAACACACTCGCCACTATAACATCCGTTTAACCAACCGACTATCATTCATCCTTTCCAATGACCAAACCATCTCTCAACATACTTTCATTATTCTCTCATTTTACCCTTTCTTCACACACTTAAACTCTCTAATATGCTTCATGCCTCTTTATCAATTCTTCTCACACCTAAGAACGCCCCTAAGATGATCCATCTGAAACACATTGAACTTAGATCTATACTTCTTATTCCAGACCATAGTCTCACACTATATAATAACACAGGTAACAACATACCCTATTGTAAGACCCTAGCGCACTTCAAGGACTAGTCCCTTTACATTCACCAACTATTTAATTGCACCAGCAACCTTCCTGCCATTCAAAACTTTCTCCTCCTACACTCTGCATCATCCGTTCCTTCTCTCCAAACACATACCCTAAATATTTAAAACTCAGACACTTTCCACTTGCTCACCATCTAACATAACTTCAACTGAGGAGTGTCCTCACTCACAACCATAACTTACTCTATCTACCTTTACTTTCAAACCCCTTATTTTTACACACCCTGCCAAATCTCTACAAATCTCTTCAAACTCTCTTCAGATTCGCCACACAGAACCAAATCCTCCGCATATAAATAGGTAGGGCACCCTCCACTTCTCTCCATTCTCCATCAATTCTAACACCATTGTCCTGCCCCATACCCACCTGCGAATTTCTTCATAACCCCATCCATATACAAATTAAATAAACAAAGGCGACATAACACAACCCTGCTCACCCGAATATTAATCCTAAACCAACCACCATTGACACCATTTATTTCTTACACAACGCTTCACTATCATCATAATATACTTTTGATTCCATTCAGAAGCCTACCACCACCACCATATATCACTAACACAGAAGCTTTCCATATTAATCCTATCATACGCCTGTTTGCAAATCCATAAAAACCTAAATACAATTTTATTCTTCCTCCCTCATTTTCTCAATCATTTGTTTTCAGTAAAGATTGATCCACACATCCTCTAACACTCCTAAAACGCACCTTGTTTTCTTCACCAATTCAGTCCATCAGTTCACTCGACGCCACTCTTTCGACCAAATATCAGCATATATTTTCCTTACAACACTCAATAAAATAAATTCCCCTATAATTTCTAAAGTGTCCCCTTTATGTCCCTTAATCTTATATAAGGGTACTTATTACTGCTCTTCCAATCTCTGGGAACTATACCTTCCACAAACCGCTTTGTTAAACAACTTCCAAATCCAAATCAATCACCATCTCGCCTTCCGTTCTTGATCATTCACCAGTTAATTTCATCTATACCTGTTGATTTACCATTCTTCAACTTTTCTCACTCTACCAATTACCTCCTCTTGCTAATAACCTCATTCCCAAAATACCTATTCCTTTTTGCAACATCAAAACCACACACATTCACTATCACCTCTTCATTACTGCCAATATTATGCAGATTTCCGAAGTGTCTTCCACACTCTCCTCACATCATTTTATCAGTTACAAAAGCACTTTCCTATTCATTATTCAAAGGTTCCCTTCTATTTCATTCTTACCATTTCGGGCTTCCTTCCAGAGAGCTTCCTATTCCCTCCCTTGTAAGTCCCATTCATCCTCCTTCCAAACTGTTCATTTACCTCTTCTTTTCTCTAACGTATGCATCTTTTAGCATTCTTTTTCCTCCTTATATATTTCCAAGCATCTTTCTTTTGTAAACTTCATCATTTGCTTTTAGTACATTTCAACCACGCTTTTTTTTACTTTTAAACCACTTGCATCACACTCTTCATTCCACCACTCTCTGTTAACATTCTTACTTCCTATTTAGCACATCCACATACTCTTTGCACTGCTTAACAATTGCTCCTTCATTTCTCCCAGATCTTGTTCCGTGTTTCAACTTGATTCACAAATCAACTGGATTTACTTGCGAGCGCTCTACATACTTACCCTTATAACCTTGTTCACTTAATTTCTTCACTCTTAATTTACCCACTTCCTTCCGTATCACCTTCCCTCCATCCAAGCCCCTACTAACTTAATTTTACATTTAAGACATATATGACCGATAATCCATCCTAAACCCCTCAGTGATTAACATCCAAACACATACTTCAACATCTCCCTTCTTTCACCAACACAAAATCAATCATACTTTTCCACTTCGATAAAATCTCTACCTACACCAACTCTAGTATACCTTATGGATACTCTTGTGTTTAAAGAAGTATTACTTTACAAACATACCTCTCTCTTCACAGAAATCAATCACCTTACCATTTCTCATTTCTCCCGACACCCCAAAAAACCGTTATACCATCCATTTTTTGATCACCTATCCAACCATCAGGTCCCCCAACACTTCAATCTGAAGCTCCTGCTCACCCCATCCAAAACATCATTCACATTATCCCAAAAAGTCGTTCTCTCTTTCAACGTTTCCCATCAAGATAGGACCATACGTTTCCACAACCACACATACCTTGACCTTTCAAACTAAATTAACCATTAGAATTCTAGGATTCACACACACAAAGTCTACCATAGCTCTTTACCACAGGTCACTCATCAAAATTGCAACTCCTTTCTCTCCCCGTCTCATTCCTTTCCACCACCAGCACAGCACACATTTCACACCACACCATTCATTTTCACTGTTTCCTTTCATCTTTGTTTGTCACAGCGAGCAAATCAAATTTGCCCTTTCTAGATACATCCATCACCTCTCTCCTCTTCTCCTCAACATTTATTCCTCTGACAT
>JABUQX010051658.1:0-25000 GCA_015478945.1 Trachelipus rathkii | reverse complement strand
TGGAAGCAAGGTTCATTCCTTCTTGGGACTAAATCTTGTTCTTCCTCAAGTCCATGGTTCGATCGTGCTTGGTTCTTCCGTGCCATTTACAGGCTAGAGCAGTGCGCTATGCGAGGTGTAGGACAAAATTCTTGTCTACCTATCACTCTTGCCTAATTTTCAATTCACTAGAAATCGTGTGCAGGGATACTTTCGACGAGCAAAAGCGGACTTTCATTAAAAGAAAGTGCGCTGACATCCTTGGATCTCCTATGACAAAAATCTCTCTGGCTCTTGCCAAAACGATCTCTAAACAAACTATTGTTATCATCCTAACCTCCTCTTATTCGCATCGGATGATATATGTTGAGTATACTCCAACTGATAAAGCCAATCATCTTCTTTGGCCTCTTATTTGTCCTCTGAACTCAACCCTGACCGATTCTGGTATTTCCTCTTCCATCTCCTTCCTCCTCTCAGGTGTCCTCATGCTATTTACCTGTCATATCATTTGATCGGGTGCATGGGTCCTGAAATATATGAACGTTAGGAAGGCGGGTTGCCCGGATGGCATTCTCCTCTCCGAGTTTTAAGGAAGTGTGCTTCCGTGCTGACCCCCGCCCTCGTTCACTAAATATCTCTATGCCGTCAATTCACGTAGCACTTTCCGCTCAGTGTTGGAAGCGCGCATATGTCCAAACCAATTTAAAAAAAAGGATGCTGCTCTGATCCTCTAACCGATCGCCCTATTAACTCTAACTATGTATTCTATTGTTAAAGATTTTTGAAACCCTTCTCAACACTCACTTCTTCAGATCATCTGGAATCTCTTTCCTTCTTTCCGATTGCCAGTACGGGTTTCGGCGCTCGAGATCTACCGGCGATATACTTTCCTATTTAACACATTTATGGTTTATCCGGCCCTTAGGAACTATGGGAAGACTTGTGTGGTGCGCTTGACATATCCAAAGCATTTGACCGGTATGGCACGCGTCACTGCTCTCCAAGCTCCCCTTCCTTTGGGTTTTCTTTCTTCTCTTTGCTTACTCATGTCTAGCTTTCCTTATCCAAGTCGCTCAATATCGCCTGTGGTTGATGGGGCGACTTCTTCTTTTTCTGTCACTAGGTGGTGTTCCTCAGGGTTCTGTTTTATCTCCTACTTTATTCCTGCTTTTCATCAATGATCTTCTCACCTGCACAGTTTAACTCTATCCACTCATATGCCGATGCCTCGACCCTTCATTCTTCAAGTCATTTTCAAATTCTGTCCCTCTTATTACTTCAAGAATTACCTTTTCGTCTAATTTTCCGATTCTAATCCGCTGATCTGGATGAATTTCAGGGTTGGCGGGTCGTCTCAAGTTGTGAAATTTAATTTTTTAAAAATCACTTCTACAAATCTTCCCCTCTAAAACGACAACTAACTTTCCTATCTCTTTCGACGGTTCTCTTGTTTCTCCTGTTGACAATATAAACATCCTGTGGCTTTAACATAAACAAAAAAAATGTATTGAAAACCTCAAATAACAACGGTTGCTGGGGCGGTCTCAAAGAAACTGGGCGAGTTCTGTTTAGACTGCGAGACTTTTTTATCCTTTTCTCAGTTGAGTCAGTTACTCCAGCTATACAAGGTTCTCATCCGCCCTTGTTTGGAATACTGCTCGCTCTCATATCTGGGAGGGCTCTAGTTTCACCCAGCTTTGGATAGGGTCGAGTCAAGAGGCGCGAAGACTCATATTAAACTGTCATTACTCCTTTTCTAGTTCACTGTGACCCATTTATTTTGCGGCGCGCGATGTGATGCTAGTCCTTTATTAGGTACTGTACCGGGCAAGTGCTCAAGGGAACTTTTCACTTGCGTACACCAATTTACGACGCCCTCGTAGCACAAGGGAGGCTGTGTCGGACAATGAGTTTTGTGTTGATATTCAATTAACTCCAGACTAGTTCGCTGCCGTGCTGTGCTTCTTTCTTTCTGCCACCTCTGCTTTGCTGGATTCTCTTCCATCATCATGTGTTTCCATTACTTACAATTTAATATCCCTCACTTTAAAGCTGCCGTCCCAGTGCTCATCTGGCGTAATTTGTTAGATAATTTTTGAGGCGTTCAACCACCCCCCTCCTTGAATAGGGTTCTGCCCATGAGCGGGTGATGACACTGTAAAAAAAAAATAAAGGTTCTAAGGAGGAATGTCATTAAGCTAACTGAGAAACCCACAAGGAATGTCATCTCGACTGTGACACCATTCTGAAATGTATTTAATGCAATAACCGAGAGCTTGCTCCGTTGACAAAAAAAAAAAAAAAAAAGATTCACAGGAAGTGGAAGCCCCTTATCTGCAACCCAGGAACAAGCACCTGATAGTGACGATGGTGTCTTTTCAGCAAATAAACTACTGAAGATGAAGAGGATTTGAATATGCTAGACTTTGATTAAGTTCAGTGGACCGAAATTGCACTGAACATCTCATTCACCTTCCAAAGGAATCACCACCAAGGAACCTTCATCGCAAACTGAAGAGACCAGTCAATCAAGGAGTAAAGAGTAATTCAAATTTGCCAATCTGTGAAAGAGGAGATGAGTCTAGCGAAAACATGGGAGATGCTAGGCTACAAAAAAAAAATCCTTTCATGCCGATGGCATGGAAATGGGCCAAGGTTTTCATTATTATCAGGCTTGCAGGCAAATAATTATCAGCAACTCCTTCATCAGTCGAGAGCAGAGCGTATTTAAAGTGTAGGTAGGAATGTAAACACCCCAAAAAAAAAGGAATAGGCTCTACCGAGCCAGAGATACTAGTAAGCTATAATGTCGGTACTTTGCTGCATTGCCAATTTGTGATATTTCTTGAAATATGAGCTCATGAATGAGATATATCTTTATCTTAAAAGAAGTTTTCTATTATGTCATCGTTGAGTAAATAGCGCTTTTTTTATATTTACTTTTCATCTTGATTAATTTGAGGTCTCTTCTTTCATTATTTTTTTCTTTATATATGTAACTAGTTAAGAATTCTTGTAAATTGTAATCAATGTTAAAAATAAAAAGCTAGTAAGACTTAAACGCTTTGTTAATCACTGTTACTTGGGAAACATGACGAAATTGGAATATTTTTTGACATAAACACAACATAAAAAGTTCATATTTATATTTCCATTTATTATTCCTTAAAAAATACTATTTTAAATTATAAATAAATATACTTAAGCGCGTACACAAACCAATGAACTGAAAAATAACTAAGTATTGTTTGTACAGGGAACGCAATCTTGAGTTGCCTAGCAGTACACAAATTTTTATCTTTTACTGTTACTTTATTATATTAATTAAAGTATCGTATCGGTATTCGTATCGGTATCCGGCATCTAAAAAATAGCAGTATCGGTATCGTATCGGGTATCGTCCTCTTTTCTGGTATCGGTACAATTACTAATTATATATATTATATATTATATATATAATTATATATTTTATAATATATTATATATATATATTTATATTATATATATATACTTATTATATATATATGATATATTTATTATATTATATATTAATATTATATATATATATATATATAATAATATTATACTAATATTTATATTATATTACATATATATATATTATATATATATACAAATTATATATATATATATATATATATATACTATATATATTATATACTATATATATATATATATATATATATATATATATATATATATTATATTATATTATATATATAATAAATATATATATATAGTCTTGTTCTGTGGAATTCTCTGTCCATCTTCTGCTGATTTCCTGCTGAATTTAATCTACCCATCACTTTAAAGCCTGCGTCTGTGCTCTCTCGTTTTTTTTAATTTATTTAGTTGTTACTTCTGAGTGTGTAACACCCCCTCCATTGAATAGGGCTCTGCCCGTGAGTCGTGGTGACAACTGTTAACAAACAAAGAAAAATATTACGTTATATATATATATATATATATATATATATATATATTATATATATATTATTATATATATATATATAATATTTATATATATATATATAATATATAATTATATATATTAATTATATATAATATATAATATAATAATATATATATATATATATATATATATGATAATATATTATATATTATATATATATATATATATATATATAATTATATTATATATAATATATATATCTATTATATAATATATATATATATATATATATATTATTATATATAATTAATTTATTAATCTTTCCTTTTTCCCCCAAGACTGGGGTAAGGTGCGTGGCATGCAAGGAAAAGAGAAAAGAAGAATATCAACACAAGTCGAAAAGAAAGCCCGCCTTCTACGCCCCCTCTATACTGAATTAGTGAGGAACTCGTCGCAGTTTCAGAATATCCACCCTAGAGCTTCACAGGGACGCGATGGACCCTCACTATGGCATAATCCGTTTCAATGTAGGGTTCATATCTTGGCCCAGGTGGGCCACAACCTACCCCCTCACAAAACCCCTCCATTCAGTCCTATTATGCATCTTTATTCTCGCCTCTGCCAAACTCACAATTCTCTCCTTCAGACATTCGTATTACTGAACTCAATCCCATTTTCTCTTCGGGTCTCCCAGCGGTCAAAATATCGCAACACATCACCACTATCACAGCCGCTTAACCAGGCCCGCTGTCATTCATCCTTCCATGACCAAATCATCCAATGTACTTTCATTTATTCTCTCATTACCCCTTTACTTCACACCATCATTTAACATCTCCTTAATACGATTCATTCCTCATTTTAAATCAATTTCTTTTCACACCATAACACGCCCCTAGAGTCCCATCTGACACGTTGACTTCTAGATCCTATATCTCTCTTATTCCAGGACCATAGTCTCACGGTACTATTAATTAATACAGGTAAACAGACATACCCTCCTTGTAAGACCGCGTAGCGCACTTCAAGGACTTAGTCCCTTTACATCCACCAAACGGATTTATTTGCACCAGCCACCTTCCTGCCATTCCAAACTTTCCTACGAGAACTGCCCTCACTTACAACCATAAACCTTACTCTTATCTACGTTACTTTTCAAACCCCTCCTTTTCACACCCTGCCAAATCTCTATACCAATCCTATCAAACTCTCTCAGATTCACCACACAAACCAAATTATCCGCATATAATAGTAGGGCACCCTTCCCACTCACCTCCATTCTCATCATTTCTAACACCATTTCCTGCCCCCACCTTCAATTCTTTCATAACCTCATCCAGATACAAATTGAATAACCAAGGAGACATAACAACATCCCTGCCTCACTCCGCTATTAATATTAAACCAATCACTATTTGGACACCATTATTCTTTACACGCTTCACTATCGTCATTCGTCATACATACTTTTGATTTCCATTCGAAGCCTACCACAAACAACCATTATAATTACAACACCTGTCATAGAGCTTCCCTATTAACTAGGGATGTACCGATACCAATCCAGATAAAAACCTAATACATTTATTTTCTTCTCCCTCATTTTCTCAGTCATTTGTTCAATTGTACAAGATTTGATCCTTACACCCTCTACACTCCTATAGCACACATTGTTCTTCACCAATCAGTCCTTCAGTCACTCGATGCACTCTTTCGACTAAAATACCAGCATATAATCTTCCCTTACACACACTCAATAAAACTAATTCCCTATAATTCTTACAGTTACCTTATCTCTCTTACCCTTATTTAAGGGTAATATTACTGCTCTCCTCCAATCCCTCGGAAACTATACCCTCAATAAACGCTTTTCATTACACAACTTCCAAATCCATCAATCACCATCTCGCCTCCGTTCTTGATATTTCACCAGTAATTTCATCATACCTGCAGATTTACCATTTCTTCAACTTTCATCACTCTACCATTACCTCCTCTTTGCTAATGACCTCATAGCCAAATACCTATTCCTTTCTTGCACCATCAAACTCACACACATTCACTATCATCTCTTCATTACTGTAATATTATACAGATTTCTCCAAAGTGTTCTTTCCACACTTCCCTCACATTCATCTTTTCATCAGTTACAAAAGAACCATCCTTATTCATTATTCTATGCAGGTTCCCCTTATTCTCAATTCTTAACCTTTCCGTTCCTTCCAGAATGAAGCTTCCTATTCCTTCTAGTCCCCATTCATCCTTCCTTCAAACGTTCAATTACCTCTTCTTTTCTCCTACATAAGCACCTTTTAGGTTTTTCTTTTTACCTCACTTAATATAACTTCCAAAACATTCTTTCTTTATGAAACATTCATCATGGCCTTTAGTAACATCAACCACGCTTCTTTTTTTCTTTTTAAATGCTCTGGCATCCCTCTTCATTCCACCATCACTGTTTAACATTCTTACTTCCACTTTAGCACAGATCCACATACTTCCTTTGCACTGTAACACACTGTCTCCTTCATTGCTCCAGATTTGTTTTCAGTTCCAACTTGGTTCACATTCAACTGATTTACTGGCGAGTACTCTTGAATACTTATCCTTATTACCTTGTTCACCTTACTTCTCTCACTCTTAATTCTACCCTCTTCCTTCCTTATCACCTCCTCTCCATACCAAGTCCCCACTAACTTAATTTTACATACGAAACAATATAATGATCCGAAGATCCCCATTCCTATCTCTCACTATTTTAACATCACACATACTTCACATCTCCTTCTTCACCAACACAAAAATCAATCATTACTTCTTCACTTCGATACCATCTCTACCTTACACCAACTTGAGTCATACTTTGGATTACATCTTGTGTTATAAAGAATGTAACTTCACACAATACCTCTCTCTTCACAGAATCAATCACCTTCCTACCATTTCTCATTTTCTCCCGCCACCCCAAAACCGCCTGTTATACCATCCCTTTTTTGATCACCTATCAAACCATTCAGGTCCCCCAACACTATCAATCTGAGCTCTACTCCCAACCCCATCCACGAGCCATCATTCAAAGATTATTCTCAAAAACATCGTCACTCTCCTTCAACGTTTCCCTTAGAATGGAAGGACCCATTACGTCACAAACACCGCATTACCTTGACCTTTTCAAACTTAAAATTTAACCAATAGATTTCTAGGACTCAACACCACAAAGTCTACCAAAGCTTTGTACCACAGGTCACTCAGCAAAATTGTGCAACTCCTTCTCTCCCTCTATCATTCTCTTCCACCCCAGCCGCACACATCTTCACCACACCACTCAATTATCACCTTTTCCTTTCATCTTTGTTTCACTCACAGTGAGCAAATCAAATTTTGCCCTTTCTAAATACATCCATCACTCTCCTCTTCTCCTCACCATTTATTCCTCTGACATTCCATGTGCCTATACGATTCAATGCAATTTCGCGCGAAAAAATTAGAGCCGTTTAACGGCGATCACGCCATCTCCGAAGGCATGCGAATCACGCATTCATAGCAGAAATAGGTAGGTAGTGGGGGCAGCCAACCCAATTACAACTCCCTTAGTCGAAATTCTACCCACATGCAGGAAATACGATGTGGGCAATTCTTTTCCCCCACACATGAGGCGATATTACGTAGGGATGTTCATGTAAGAGTTGTCTAGAAGAGGAGTGAGGACGTTAAGTATGTGTATATGAGTATGTGGATAAATGGTGGTCAATAAGATGTTGCCTGGTGGAATGAGTGTGTGGAATTAAATTGACCGCAAAGAGAAGGGCAAACCATAAAAAAATGGACGGTAATTTCATCGCTTGAGTATGTGTATACGTCGTCCCTCTATAATATATATATATACATTATATATATTATATATATATATATAGTATATACTTATATTATATATTATATATATATATATTATATATTATATATATATATATACTATATATATATATATATACGGGTATAATTATATATAATATATATTATATATTATATAATATTATAATATAATATATATATATATATATTATATATATATAATATATATATATAATATATATATATATATATATTATATATATATATATATATATAAATAGTATATATATATATAAATTATATATCATATAGGTTTTTCAAAATAAAACATTTAATTCTATTTTGGTTTAAGTCAAAATGTTATAACTGCCCTCGCAACTGGATTTATGTAAGAAGATAAACTTAACAGTTTATCTATCTTGTATGGCCAGTAACTTCTAACGCAGTCCGATTTGTCGTTATTACGAAGCTTTCAACCTTATCAAAGTGTCAAAGGAGAAAGCAATTCAAGTCAAACAAGGATAGAAGTGCGTTCTACTCGCTTGAAGCTGGATGGGAAACATCACAGATGAATGCTTGATCCTGGAGAAGGAAATTCTTTCTTCAAAACGCAGGCTCCAAGTTCTCCTGATTCAGGTGATGAGTCATATCTGCCCCTAATTAGCTAACATAAACGGCACTCTTTTTTACAAATAAATCTTTACGCAATTTATGAGAAAGTTAGTTTGTTTTTCCTTTAAAAATTTCATTAAAGTGTATCCTTTTATTAGCACCATTATAGCGAGGAGGACTTATGTTATGAAGAGCAATGCTCCATTCGCTGATAACAAACTGAGGCCAAATTCATAAGGGAAACCAAACGAATATCATTGAAAAATCTGAAGATATTATCGAAATAAAATTACTACTTGCATTCAGGGTTGGATTTTAGGACATTATGATTAAATTAAAAATTGACATTGGGGTTTGGAATTATTTCCTCACCTAATTATATATATATATATATATTATATATATATATATATATATATAATATATATATATATATATATATATATATATATATATATATTATATATATTATATATATATATAATATAATATATAATCGTTGTTGAATGTAAAGGACTAAGTCTGGAGTCCGCTAGAGTCTTACATGAGGGCTATGTTGTTACCGGTGCTCATTGTATGTAGTGAGACTATAGGTTCTGAATAAAAGTATAGATTCGTAAAGTTCAAATGTGTTCAGATGAACAATTCTTAGGGCATGCTAAGGGTGAAAAGAACTTATAAGTGAAGGAATGAAACCGTATTAGAAGGTTGTGTCGGTAGTGAAGAAAGGGTTAAATGAGAGAATATAAATGAAAGTTATGTTGAGATGGTATTGGTCATGTGGAAAGGAATGAATGATAGACCGTTGGTTAACGGATGTTAGTGGGAGAGTTGTGCTGGGAACCCGCCGGCTGGAGACCGAGAGGAAGTGGATTGAGTCGGTGAACGAATGGTCTGAGGAGGAAAAATCGTGAGTTTGGCCAGAGGCGCAGAATAAAGTATGTGCATGATAGGAAGGAATGGACGGGGTTTGTATGGGTCATTGGTTAGTGGCCACCTGGGCCAGGGTGGAACCCTTACATTGACGACTTTACCATATGTGAGGTCCGTCGCGTCAAATGATGCTTAGGGTGATTTCTGTCATGTGACGAGCTCCTCACAATTAATGGTACAGAGGGGCGGTAAGGCTGGGCTTTCTTTTCGACCGGTTTGTCATGTTCTCCTACTGCTTTTCTTTCCGATGCTTGTACATGCAACTTACCCCAATTCTTGGGCAAAGAGCGAGGTGAAGAAAGAAATTATATTATTATATATTAATATAATTTATTATATATATATATATATATAATATTATATATATATATATATTATATATATATATATATATATATATATAGATACTATATATATATATATATTATATATAAATTATATATATACGGTTATAATATATATATATATATATTATATATATTATACTATATATAATATATATATATATATATATATAATATTATTAATATAATATATATATATATATATATATATATATATATATATTATATATTATAGTATATATTATTATATTATATATATATATATATATACTTATATTATATATATATATTATCATATATATATATCATATATAATACTATATATGATATATATATATATATATATATGAAAATGGTATCATTTTTAATAGTTCGCCTTTCTCTTTATGCGTTTCATTGTTCTTCACACACTCATTTCTCCAGAGCTACATCTCTAACCATGTCATTTATCCAACATATCATATACACATACTTATGTCCACACCCCTCTTCTAGACAACATCTTACAGATATCCCTACTACTTATATCCTTGTGGGGGGGGAGAAAGAATTGCCATCGTATTCCTAGGAGTCGTAGAATTCGGACTAACGGACGCGGTATTGGGTTGGCTGCCTACTACCACTTATCTTTTTCCAGGAATGCCAATGATGCTCGGGAGAGTCGTGATCGCGTAAGCGTGCTCTATCATGCGAGGTTGATTGGTAAATGGTGTGCAGTGAAACCTAAAGAGTTTGAGAGATTAGTAGATAGATTGGCAGGGTGTGAAAGAGGGATTTGAAGGTAAACGTACAGATAGAGTAATTATATTTTGTGAGTAATTGACAGTCCTCTGTGGAAGTTATGTTAGATGGTGACAAGCTGAACAGTGTCTGAGAATATTAAATAATTTAGGATATATGTAATAGAAGATGATAAGGGAACGGGATGATGCAGAGTGTAAGTAGGAAAGCTGTGAATGGCAGAAGGTGGCTTGGTGCAATTTAATCGTTGGTGGATGTAAAGGGGACTAGTTATTGAGTGCCGATAGGGTCTTAACATGAGGGAAGTAGTAAAGAGAAAGAATCCAATAAAGGGTGGATGTACTAATGGGAAGAAGCAGTGGTAGCAGATGGTGGAAAGTGTTCATGGAATAAAGAGGACCAGAGTTTAGGGTGCAGTCAGTGTTGAAAGAGTAAAGGTTGATGTAGGATTGAAGTAGTGTGTAGGAAAATAATAAAATATCGTAATCTGTGAAGGTACTTCTAGATTTGAAAGTGCCTCAATCCCTGGTCGATTATTGGTCGACCGGTAGTTGTCTGGGTAGTTCTTGTTTGTATATATTATAAAACTGTTAAATAACCAATTTTTAGTAATTAGGTATATCTTATCTTATCTTTAGAAAGTATTTTTTATTTATTGTTTCAATCATAATCCCTTCTTGTTTCAAAAGGATTGTCATTATTATATTCAGTAAGTAGTTGTTGGCTCCTTCCACTGGTTATTTTTATTCAATAATAAAAAAAATAATAATAATAATAGTATGATTTTTTTTTTTTTTTTTTTTTTTTTTTGAAAGATGTGTATGTAGGGTGTTTATGTTAAATTGAGCGGCAATATACCATGTCAGTGAACTTTAATAATAATAAATAATAATAATAAATAATAATAATAATAATAAATAATAAAAAATATAAAAATAATAATAAATAATAATAATAATAATAATAAAAAAAATAAAAAAATAATTAATAATAATTTAATAATAATAATCTTTTTCCTGTTCTCTGTAATATGTTTTCTACTTGAATAAAAAAATAAAAGAACACATAACATCCACATATTTAGCAATTAGACTTCTCTGCAATCATCGGGAATTGTCAGATTTTATGATTCTATAATGTGACAATTTCTTCATAAAACTCAAATTCAACATTTGGTGACCTTACTTTCTGACTTAAGTAATGCCTTTTGGTCTTTAATTCTTCATTTTTAATGTTATCTTGCTAGGGCACAGTTGTCCCCTTCCATTGTTTGGGGAAAGATCTGAAATCTAAAAAAAGAACTCATAAGTAAGTCTAAGGGAATGCCAACTAACAACCCAAATACTTCAGCAAGTTTGCTAAAGACTCCATCGAAAGACGCACCTCCATTTTCGAGCATCAATCAAAAAAAAAACAAATAAAAAATAAAATAACACCAAAAAAAAAAAATAACACAAAAACTTTCCAGTCTATAGTAGAGATAGAGATGAGTTGAGCAGTGAGGTCTGGATTGGACTAATACTTAAATATAACAATCATTTTTATTCGAGAAGATGAATATCAAAATGAATGTATGGAATTGATTATCACAATTTTTTTAAAATTTAAGAAGAAGCATACAGAAATCACAAACATTTAAAAATCATTAAAAAGAAAAAAAAAAAAAAAGATGTTCTAGGGCTTTATCATACACTACTTGATAATGATGTTGAAAACTAGTTAGTTTAATGCAATTATAAGTTTAACTATTTCATCAACAAAGAAATTTTGATTGTTTACAGCTATTATTTTATTCTATTATTATATTATTATAATCTATTATTATCTATTATTATTATTATATTAAAATACTAGAATAAGACTTATGTAAAAATTTCTTTGCATAATTTGCATAAAAAAAAAAATTCGTATTTACAGCGGTCTGTTTTTGACTCTGACAAAGCAAACTTTGGCATAAAATGTTGAAGTGGGTTATGAAAAAAGCAGAGTCATTCGAATTAATAACCTATTATATATACATATATAAAAGTATTTTTTTCAAAATTCTGAAAATAATTGAGAAATACCTCTTCAAAATCTATGAAAGACAATATATTTCATTTTATAAAATTATTGAAACTTTTATTAAATATAAGTGTGGCTCATATATTATTATATTCCATTCCAAATTAGAAACATTTAGGATTAGTTGTGCAAAGAAAGAAGGAGACAGGATTTTCCTTTTATTAAAAATCAATACATTCATTTTTATCATTCTAACACCAAACATTTTATATTTTCTAAATATTTTTTCGTTATCAAATCTCCTTTCCCCTCACTCACATATTCATATTTCAATTCAAATTTAAATAAAATTTCTACATATAATGTCCATATTTTTATACAGAAATTTACTGTCTAATTTTATTCCTTGTCTATGCAACCCATTTAAAGTTTTTTTTCTAACACAATATTAGAACAAGGGCAACCCATAAAGTTTGTTTTTTTTTTAACACTTGGCAAATCCATGCAACCATTAAAGTTGTTTGTTTTTTTAACACATTGGAACAACTACTATCAGGCAAAACCAATCTGATCAAGGGGTCTAACTTGGCTCACTTAATTCTAATGCACCCCCCCCCCCCCCCCCCCTCAGAGATTTTCCAATTTAATAGTTTTTTTTGTTTTTTGTTATTTTGGTATCACAATGCAAATTAATTACACACTTTACTTCACAATGTTACTTTCAAGATTTACAGATCTAATTAATATGCTAATCTTATTAACTTCTCAATAGCACATTCTCACAAAGACCAGCATTTATCTGTCACAATTTCCTTCTCACCAACACTTTTTTTGTTTTTAATATTCACTTACAAGCCGTTTTCATATCTTCCATACTGTAGAATGGATGTTTAAAGGTTGGTTAATCATCTCTAAATAAATTCTGCAACATTATTCCTATCGACTCTCTCCAGAACCTCTTTTCTCTATTAACCACTGTTCCCATCCTTTCACTTCAATTTTCTATGTTGATTAAATTACAATTTTTCCATTAAGTTCAAAAATCTTTGATATACATTCTTTGAGCATCTCTTCTCAAAAGTTCAAAATACCTTAAGAAACAATTTTCATCATATATCTCTCCGTTCATCTTCCTTTCTCTCGGTATCAATTACCGTTATATCTTTCATAAATATTCAAATATACTCTCCTATATATTCCTTTCTTTACAATCCATGTTGAAATATATATAGCCATTTATTGAAATTGACGTTTTATTTATATCTTTGGAATAATTTAATTAACTTTTAATTTAGCAGCTTCTTTTAATACTACTAAACCACTACTTATTGATAACATAATTTTTATGGAAATCCATTAATAATCAATTAATAATTCATAGTATCCATATTTATATATATATATAATATATATATATATATGTATAATATATTATATAAATATATTTATATATAATATATATGGTTATATACACACAAATCAGTAGTATCAATTTTTTTAAAACTTATACTTTTTATCCAATTATTAAAATGAACACTATATGGGGGGCTTCAGCATGATGATATTAAACAGTATAGGTTTGGGAAAATTTTTGGTTTGCCAACCATTGGGAAAAAAAAAAACCCCCCCCCCCCCCATTTTTGATGAAATAGAGATTATTTTTAAATTATTAGCTACATTACTTGAAAATTTTGAAATCAGAAAAACTCTACAACTAAGTGTTTTCTAAACACAGACACCCAAGTCACACAGTATTCACACAATGAGCACAAATATATTTTGAGTACAAATCCGAACTACAGCTTAATGAAATTTATATTAGTTTCAATTTTGTTGAGTTGTAATATTTCGAAGTTCGGTTTTGAGTAAGCATTTTTTGTTATGATATCAATGTTTTATTAATGTATAAAACAGACAGAATATTAATGTTTTCATTTCTGTGTGTTTGTTAGTGCTTTATTTATCTACATAAAATAGTAACATTTGTTGTGTAGGTAAGTTGTGATATATGCTCAACTCAAATCCTTGTGAACAAATATTATAGACCTATTCGTATTTAGATATTATGTATAATGTTATATTATATCTAATATAATATATAATATATATATTATATATATATATATATATATAATACTAATTATATATATATTATATATATATATATATATATATATATACTATATTATTATTAATATATATTATATATATATTATACAGTTATATAATTGATATATATATATATTGGGATGGGCCGGATAGTGAATTAGCCGGATAGCCGATACCGGATATCCGCTGTGAAGTTAAAACCGGATACCGGCATATCCGGTCGGATATCCGGGCAGTATGTTATACTATCATTACGATATATGTAAAGGTATAAGCACAGGACCACATATTTTCTGAAAAAATTCTAAGTCAAAATCAATAATATATATATGTATATATAGGTTATATATATTACCATTATTATTATTTATTTTATTATATATTATTTTATACTTTTCCATCATTCATATATATTATATTATATAATTAATATTTAATATACACGTATCGATATACTTGATTTTGGACTTAGAATATTTTCAGAAAATATGTGGAGCCCTGTGCTATACCTTTCCCCGGTTAATAATATATATATTAATATATAGTATATATATATTATATATATATAATATATATATTATATATATTATATATATATATATATATATATACATATATATATATAATATATATATATATATATATATCATATATATAATATATACATAACAGGGGTGTCTCCACGAGTTATAGTTACAGCGCTGTGTATCACCGTACGGGATGTTTAAGTAAGAAAATGTGTAAGAATATAAGTTCGACTATTTTTAATTCATTAAAGAGGATGGGATATGTTACGTTTTGTGTCTGCGCACGCGCAATACGAAACCGCGCTCAAACATGCGAATGTCGGAATGAGATGATATATTTTTTATGGCTTTTGTGAAATGCACATAAAAATGAGGTGGGCTCTTCCTCTCGACTTTATTTGATACGGTTGTTCGTTTCCACGCAATGTACCCATAACGCGTCAATGTTACCACCAATAGTTTTAAACGTGAATGTGAAAAAGGTTGAAGAAACAATGTATTCAAGACAGCTCATAATATCGATAACATTGTAATGTAATAACGCTTGTTAAAGTACTCAATAACAAATTATCACACCGTATGAATCTTATCCACAGCATGCAAGAAGGGAGAAGAACGTCAGTTTCGTTTCAACTTGTACAATTCAGTATTTACAAATGTTGTTCGAAGACGCTCCATCCACGCGAATACATGCCTCAGCCCTCAGGCGCCAGGTTTCAGTGCATGCCAATGCACAGTGACGCTGGGTTGATTCCCCTACATCGTTGGTTATTCGACGGCGAAGATCATCGGGCGAGGTTACTGGGTCATTAAACCCAGCGTAAACGGTAATGTTTGAGATACCCCCACAGAAAGTAGCCCAGTTGGGTGTTAAGGTCGGATGTGAACGAGCAGGGCCATGGAAATGGCCAGATCTTCGATCCATCTGGGCCCGAAAGGTTCTGCTCTAGGCTAGGTCGTCACCTATTACTTGCATTATGTGCTGGGCACCCATTCTGTCATATATATTTTCGTTGGGATCTTAAAGGGTATATTACTCAGAGCGTAACAAGACGGTCTTCAGGAAATGACGTAACGCTTGGCCCTGTCAAATTTCCCATTCGAAGAACTAAGGCCGATAATCCTACTATTCGAGTAATATACCACACAAACGCCAAACGTTGACTGAGTATGAGAACTGGTGATGGCTAGTGAATGTTATATTAGGGGTTGTTTCCGCCCAATGTTCTGAAGTTCCACCTGTTATTACATACCGTTATTGGTAAAGCGTGATTCATCGGTCCATAGATATTTCCAATAAGTCCCGTACATCCATTAGAAGGCAATCAATGACAGCCAGGAATCCCAGCCGCGCCTTTTTCTTGCGTCTCCACGATGGATACTTGTTATATGTAACACGTATCCGTCGTATGGTTTCCTTCGCATATTCCCAAGACCGAACTAACCTGCCGTAAATGAGGACGTTGGATTTTCATGGGTGTATTGCAGAACGATCCAGTTCGACGTCGAATGTACGGGCACGACCCCCTCCCGTATGTGATGAGGGGTTGAACTATCGACCCGTACCTTGAAACCGTCTGTAAACTCTATGGAATGCCATTGTGGCTCGCGCGGTCGTCGATTGGAATAACGATTGATACCATATTCTGCAGACGCTCTGCGAGCTTTTCCTGTTTATGCATCATATCACACCTCAACATGTCACGCTTTCGCCTGCGATACTGGTCACGTGACATGTTCCAAATGTATGGCTCTGCTAAACAAACCACTTTGAAGTTATACGTTTCACTACACTTTTATTACGCATTAATTTGTAGGTTATGACCATAACCTCATATGATAGCTGTTAGTATGGTTTACACATTACATTGCGCGTATTTTATTAGGTACATAGTACATATCAATGTAATCTAAAAGGGTATGCATTAGGTATTTTAATTAATTTCCTTTGTTAGCTGTATCGATAATTTTTAAATACTATCGGATTGTCCTATTGAATTTAACGCTAATTATTTCATATTGACACTTTTCGGCTTTTGTAGGCACATGATGTCTAGGGATTGCGTCTAGTTGTTTAATGGATACATTGCGTAGAAACGAACAACCGTATCAAATTATATGTCGAGAGGAAGATCCCACCTCATTTTTTATGTGCATTTCACAGAAACCATAAAAAATATATCACCCCATTCGACATTCGCATTTTTGTGCGCGGTTTTCGTATGGTACGTGCGCAGACACCAACGTAATATATCCCATCCTCCTTAATGAATTAAATAATCGAACTTATATTCTTACACATTTTCATAGCATTTAAACATCCCGTATGGTGCAGTGATACACTGCCTGTAACACAAACTCGTAGACCAATATATAAATATTATAGTTATATATTATATATACTATTATATATAATATATATATATATATATATATTATATATATATATATATATATTATATATTATATATATAATATATATATAAATCAAAGGTTGGGCGTTCCGCAATTTAAGTCCGAAATTCCGCCATGCGGAATACCCAAATAAATTGTGTAAAATTTGCGATTGCGATAATTTGAAAAATGTTGTGGAATTGCAGTTAGCGGAATGCCTATATCATTCCGCAGTTAGAGGACTACCAAAAAAAATTGTGGAGTTTCAGTGGAATGCCAAAATTTATAGTCCACAAATTTTTACACGTTGGCCATCTTTGTACCTCTGGCAGCAACACCGAAAAATCGGTATGTTTTGCATTCGGTATTTTATTAAAGTTTTTGTAAATAAGTAATAATTAGCAAAAACTTAAAGGCTTAAATGCATGAATAAAAGTTTGAAATCAACAATTTATTCTTTTTTCTATTTATGACAAAATTTCTTACATGTGAATACAATTTTATGAAACGTGTCGCCACCAAATTTCAGACAAAATGTATTGTACAGTAAACATAAAATGCATGAATAAAATAATATAACAATTGGTACCCAACATCGAAAGTATAAACAAGTATTGTGATAGGATATATATAATTATATTATATATAATAATATATATATATATATATATATAATTATATATATATATATATATATAATATATATATATATACTATATAATATAGTTATACTATAATATACAGAGTACTATATTATATAATTTTCAAATTATTTTGAATATTTCCCCCCAACGAGGAAGAAATTACTTAGGGAGTAATTATCGGTTATCGGCCGATAAACAATGATATCCGGGCGGATACCCGGAATAGTCAAAAACTTGGCCGATAGGCCGGATACCGGATAGTTGCCGGATATCCGGCCCATCCCTAATGATATATATATATATATATTTATATCTTATATATATATATAAATATATATATAGTATAATATATATATATAATATATATATATATATAATTTATATATATATATATATATACTACTGTATTATATACCGTATATATATACATATATAACCAACCTGTGAACTTTGTTGATAAGAGTAATTTTCTGAATCCAAATCTTCTTTAATTTCATTTCAAGATTTTTTGATCATCCATTTTTATATTTTATTTTAATAGGAAACAAAATAATAACAATTAAAATAATTAAAATGTAAAATAAAAATAATATCTTCTTGAGGAAAAAATAAACTTATCAAAAACACTAAGATCAGATTTACCAATTGCTTGCTTGAATTGTGGAAATATCTCTGTCAAACAGTGAAATTAGCACACACATAACATATTAAAGTGATAATGACACTTGGTAAAATCTCTATATTTACAAAAATATTTTGTAATTATGATTATATTATTATACGAAATTGCTGTCTAGTGATATCATCACAATATTTTATTATTATTAATAAATTATAAAATATACTATATTATATACGAGTCATTCCCAATTCAAATGGACAGGGTCACCTCAACCCCCTATGATTTTGATAAAACTTGGCCTGTTCATGCATAAAGTCTTTTAATGGAGAAATCCAAAATTTTGAGTTCCAAATAATGATTACTTTAGTTTCCAAATAAAGTGGGGGAGACGAAGTTATACCTTAAAGTGGCCCACGTCACCCCGCCTGACGCTACTATAATATATTATATATATATATATATATATATAATACTATATATATATAAATATATATATATCTATATTATATTATATATATTATATATATAATAGTATATATATATATATTATATATATATATTAATGATCATTTTTCATTTTTATTTCTTTTTTATTATTTTATTATGTTATTATTAATTATTAGTAATTTTTTACTTAAAAACAAATTTATCTTTGTTTAGTAACTGTGTGACTGAAGCACAATCCACTAAGGTTACGTTTCATTTTTGAGCAATGACGATTCAATCTAGGTTAGCAGTCCAGTGTACGGCTTTTTAAGTCTGGTTAGGGATTAAAGTGGTGTTTCCTGCTTGTCATAATTTTCAATATATCTCTCCTTATACTTCCTTCTTTACAGATCATGTTGAAAATATATATAGCCATTTATTGAAATTGACGTTTTATTTAATTCTTCGTTGGACCTAATTAATTAAAACTCTAATTTAGCAGCTTCTTTTAATAACTGACGTACCACTACTTTTGATAAACTATTTTATGGAAATTCATACAATCGATATATATATAATATATATATATATATATATATTAATATTTCTATATATATATTATATTATATATATATACTATATATCATATATATATACTTATATATACTATATATATGAAGGGGGTGGAACTACTTAAATTTTTGTCGAATTTCTAAATTTCACACTATATGGGGGGCTTCAGCAGCATGATTAATTAAAGTATTGTGAAATAGTTGCACATGGACCCCCTCACCCACCCCCACTTTTTGATTTGAAATAGAAAATTTGAATCTAAAAAATCTACCAACTAATTAATGGATTCAATATTGTATGTAATGTTCTAAACACAAACATCCGAAGTCACACAGTTTCACACATGAACACACACATATATTTTGAGTACAAATCCGAACTACAGCTTAATGAAATTTATATTCGTTTCAATTTTTGGCAGACGTTGTAATCATTTCGAAGTTTGGTTTGGGATTTAGCTATTTCTTTTTTCTTAGTGATGAATGATCAATGTTTCATTAATGTATAAACAGACAGATATTATATTTACATCGCTGTGTGTTGCTTAGTGATAATTTAATAACTAAAATAGTAACATTTGTTATAGTGGTAGTTGTCGTATATGTCAACTCACAATCTCTTAGTGAGAACAAATTATTATCAGGGCTATGTATTTGTATTATGATTAATCTGTATATAATTATAATAGATATATTGATTTCAAAAATACATTAATTAAAAACTTCATTTTATAGTTAAAAGTATTCAATTTAATTTATTAATCCTTTATTATTTTTTAAAAATAAATTTTACTTAATTTAGTAGAAAGACGTTTATTCAATTGTTTCCCTGTAATATTTAACCAACTTGAGCCAGGCGCATATGTACTCGCAGCAACCTCCCGGCTTGGTCACATTATGTATTAATAAAAACAAGGTAGTAAGATACTTGTGACCATCAGTTCGCGAAAAACGTTGTTTTTGTATTATATGCAACTTTAAATTGCTTAAGCACTATAACAGTGCAAGTTCTACTTAACATTAGACTGATAAATCCCAACCTAGCTTATGTTGGGAAATTTGTATGTAATACTTTTCTCTAACTTGAAATTCCCTTAGTTCAAAATAATGACAGCTGCAATATCGCTTCTGAACAGTCAAATTAATTTTTGAAACTACCATCATTAATTGCTCCTATCTTATGATTCAATGCAAAGGATCTCTGTAATTATAATTTATTATTTCGAGGTAGAGCCTGGCCAGGAACTGTTTTGGGTAATAAATTGGTAGGTCCTAAGCATATTAAAGTTGCCGTAATTATTTATAAGGTAAGACACTTTTATATTTCTTTATTAGTGTTAATCAGTTTTATTTTAAATATTATTTCCAAGAAGTATATGTTCAATTTTGTTGAGTTTGGTATTATTTATAACTTAGCAAAGTTAACATATATTTTTTATTTCAAAAATTAATTTTCAACTCAGAAAAAGTTTCTATTTTCGTATCGAAAAATTGCATTACGTATTCATAGTAGAAATATTCATATTTATACTGTGACGTATTGTTCTTAGAAAGATCGATATTTTCAATATCGATAGTGGAGCGATATTGCCTTGTTCAATATTTGTATCGAGTATGTATCGATATATCGATTACATATCGATATTATAAATTATTCACGAAAGCTAAATGTAAATTTAAGTGTGAATTTTGTTAAATTGAAATGGATTTTAAGCATTTCTAGTGTAAATATATGAAAAAAAGTGATAGTGTTAGTAATTGGTGAAAGGATAGTTTATAATAATCATATATTAAAGCAAATTTATGCTAAAATTAGAAATTAAGTTTGTTTACAAGCAGTAGGCTACATGCGTGCGAATAGGCTATAGCTATTGAAAATTATAAAGCTGCCTATTTAATGAATTTGGATTTCATTTATTGGTTGGGAAAATTATTAATATTAAGGTACAGTAATTAAATTATGCTACAAATAGTAAATTTTATTATAGGCTAAAAGTTGATATACCTAATCAAAATTATGGGCCTAACTGATGAAGAAGCTCAAGCTTTAAGCTCTTGTAAAGCTTCTGTTAAAGCTTTGATAAGAAAAAGAGCTATTTCTAAAGCAAAAATTACTAATAATTTAAAAAAGTTAACTGCTTTTGGTAATGAAAATAAATTAACAGAGCCTCTATTTAGAGCTGTAAATACTGATATTGAGAAAGAAGTCTATTCTATTAAAAGTTTGGATGATGAGATTGTCATACTGTTGTCTGATAATAATGTAGATAATTTAGATCCTTCTTATTTTAATTCTGAGCTTGAAGGTCAAGTAGATTACCATTTTGAGTTGTCAGCTGAGTTATTGTCCTTAGAAAAATATTTTCCTAAAGAAATTGTAAAAATAAATGAGAGTGTAAATACTGATAATTTTTTGGATTTAATAAATAAGGTTAATATAAATGATTCCAAACTGCCTCAGTTGCAGTGTGAAGTATTTGATGGATTGGGAAAGAATAAATTACTTTTTTCCAATTTCCTTAATAAATTTAATAATTTAATCGGTAATAGGAGTAATTTAACCAATTCAGTAAAGCTTACTTATTTAATTAGTTTTTTAAAGGATTATGCTCTTAAAGTAGTAAGCCATCTGTCTATTACAGATGAAAACTATGACATAGCCTTAAGGTTATTAAAGAAAGAATTTCTTGATAGGCCTTTCATAATTAATGAAAATATAAATAATATTTTAGATCTTAAGGTTGATGAAGGCTATGATGAAGGCTTTTTGAAATTGAAAGTGTATATAAATGAACTTAGGTCAATGATTTATGAACTTAAGAGTTATGAAGTAGACTTTTTAGAAGCTGATACACCTGGAAGTCTACTCTTGAGTAATATAATATTTCAAAAATTGCCTAAAGTGTTTAGAAGTGAATTAATACATAAAATTGCAAATAATTATCCTACTTTGGTACAAATTTTTGATCATTATAATGAGGTTATTAATACTTTAAGTATTTTGTCCCAAAATAGGAAGGATGTATCAACCAAAGCTAAAGTAAATAAAGTTTTTCAAGCTACTAAAGCTCCTAAATCTAGTACTCTTCAAAATTTTAAAACTGTAAATAATAGTAAAGATTCTAAAATGTATGTAAATAATAAAATAGAAACTCAAACTTACAACCCTACAATTTGTAAGCTATGTCAATTAAAAAATCATCCTCTCTATTTATGTGACAAGTATCCAACAGTGCCTCAGCGTATAAAACGTGCCAAAGAGCTAAACATGTGTCATCATTGTGGAGGTTTGGGTCATGTGCCTGAAAAATGTTATGGTATTAAAAATAAATTAAGATTTAATTGTTTTAAGTGTAAAGCTAATTCCCATATAACAGCTTTTTGTCCCAATGATATCCCAAATGAGCAAAATGAGTCTGTTAGCTCCTTATGTATAAGTTTCCAACAAAATGTGGATAAAGTGTATTTGTTGCCAACAATTTCCTTTCAACTCTTTAAAGGCAACAAAAAGGTTACAGTAAGAGGAGCAATAGATACATGTAGTCAACGCTCTTACATATCTAAAAATGCCATGACAGGTTTAATTAATAATTTTGATAATTTACATGAATTAGAGTACAATATTCAAACTTTCATTGGTGCAAAACAGCGAATTTTTCAGCAACTGTTATTGGGTTTACAATTTAATGATCGGGAAGTTTTTAGCATGCCTTTCCTCATTGACAATGATTTAAATTTAAATTATAGAATTCACGGCATGAATAAAGCGGTTGAAAATTTTAAGAAAAATGGTATTCCTTTAGCTGATTCTTCTTTTTATGACAGTGGAGACCATGATATGTTTGACATAGATTGTTTATTAGGCACAGACATTATTCAATTTCTTCCTTCTTTTAATTTAGTTAATATAATGTCTGGAAGTTGTTTTAAAATTGCAAATAAGTTTATACCTATAGGTAATGTTCAAAATTTTTTAACCAGAAATCAAATCATAGAAGTAAGTAAAGTGAATATGCAATCTCCATTGATAGAAGAGGAGGAGTCTGCTTTAGTAAATGAAACCATTGTAAATTTGATTTTAAATCCTATTAAAAGTTATTTTCACCCTTTTGATAATATTTATGATGATTCTGAAGTAGAACATGGACTTGAATATTTGTTGTCCATGGAGAGTGTTGGTATTCCTACTAAAGAGGATAATGATCTAGCCTCTTATGATGAGATCATGATTAAAAAATTTAAGAATGATATTTCTTTCCAGGATGGCAATTATTATGTCAAACTTCCTTGGATAGAAGAAAAAATTAAAAATGTTGCTTCAAATTTTGATATTTCTTTGAGAGTATTAAATAGAGTCTATTCTTCTCTTAAGCAAAAAGGACTTGTAGAAAGTTATAATAATATTTTTTCTCAATATTTGCAAGATAATATAATTGAAATTGTAAATATTCCTAAATTTAAGAGATGTGATTATATATTTATACCTCACAGACCTATAATAAGAAGTGAGGAGCAGATCACAACTAAGATAAGACCTGTCTTTAATTGCTCTTTTAAAATATCTAAAGACAGCCCTTCCTTGAATCAGGCTTCTTATGCTGGTTTAGATTTAATGAACTCCCTTTTAAAATTACTTTTGGTATTTAGAACTAATAATTATGTTGTCCTTAGTGACATTAAACAAGCCTTTTTGTCTATCAAATTAAGAGACGAATATGACAAAAACAAATTCTGTTTTTTATGGTATCAGAAAGATGAATTAATCTCTTTCAGGTTTAAAACTTTACTGTTCGGTTATACAGCGTCCCCTTTCATTCTCCATTATATAATGAAACATCATGTAGAAAAGTTCCCTGATGATAAGTGTAGGGATATCTTGTCTTCTAATTTTTTTGTAGACAACCTGATTTTTACAGGCAATAATTGCAAAGAATTGGAAAAGTTGTACCATCTTACTTTTGAAAGAATGAACCAGGGTGGGTTTGAACTTCGCTCTTGGAATAGTAATTGTGAGCAGTTGTGTGAGAGTATGAGAATGGATGGTAGGTATGTGGAGCATGAAAATGAGTATGAAAAGGTGCTTGGGTATAAATGCAATTTAAAGAAAGATTCCTTGCATGTGTCGTCAGTAAGTTATAGGAGCTCGTGTAGTACAAAGCGACAGATACTTTCTGAAACTTCCAAGTTGTTTGATCCTTTAGGACTTACAATACCTATTACCGTAAGAGGGAAGTTGTTAATGAGAAGTGTTTGGGAAGCTAAAAAAGAATGGGATGAAAAATTACCTGGGGAAATGTTGACTGAATG
>JABUQX010051657.1:27500-40675 GCA_015478945.1 Trachelipus rathkii | reverse complement strand
GCACGAGAGAGATAGCATGAGAACCAAAATGCAACAAACACGAGGGTCTCACAATAGAATAAGAATTAAAAAGCCATAAAAGACAGTTAAGAGTTGGACATAATAAATAAATGTAACATTACAGAGCACTGACTGTGAAGAATCACATTTGAAAGTGCAAATAAATTTTTGGAAAAAAAATGAGTATTATGCATTTGCATCTCTATCTCATCCATTCATCAGTACTGAACTATAGCCAAATAAACTAAGCCCTGATGCAGAATATTCTTCTCATAATAATCAATTGAAATTGGTTTCTCTTATTTAAAAAGATCCGAACTCCAGCTTCCTGATTTGATGGAAAGCCTGAAGATTTTGATAAGATTTTATAAAAAATTTAAAAGAAATTAGGATATGGAGCAAGTTATAATAAATTTGTAAGACATATCATTGTTAATGAAAACAATCAACGGTTTCATGCTATATGTTTTAATACTCAATAAAGCCCTATCGGCGATATGGATTTATGATATGGCTAAAAGCTTCTTAAAAAGTGGCATTTAGCAATGGAAACTTCCAAGAAATTTTCAGTTATTCCACAAACTTTTTAAAATTAAAATTAACCTAATGATTTTTACTACTTGGATCAGTGATGCCAAGTTGATAGAAAGTCAACGAGATAGCTAAAAATAGACTAGAAAAGTGATTTGCCATACAGTGTTTTGTGGATAGTTCTTTGCACTGAAACAATATCAAACTCTAATTATCAATATTCACCATAATACTTATTCAAATTTAGATGAAATTTTATTAATCATAATGCATTTGAAGTATTTGTAATAGAATAAGCAAAAAATGGTTAGTAAGATACAGTAAACAACAATACATACACTACTAAGAACAACATCCCAGTGTGGAGAAAACAAACAGGTAGCTTTTAGCTACTAATGATTTGGTGTGAGGTATGTCATATGTGTAATTATTCTGAATGAGAAACAATGTTCGATTTCAAAAAGGGTTGGTTGTTCTATTTGTCAAACATTGCAAACAGCAGATTGCATGGACCATAAATTGTACTGCTGCCCAACTTTCAAAACACCTGAATCCAAATTACAAAAAATTAAAGAATTGGGAGGTTGTATTAAGATGTGGGTATTTAAATCATAAAATTAAAATAAAAAGTTCAAATTTAATAATAAATGTAGAATTGTAATTCATGGGCACTCGTACCGGCATGTGTTTATGTATTAATAAATATCAGTGGACCTAATCAACACAAAAACCGGAGAAAAACAATAAAGAAATAAAATAATGCACAAACTAGAGAACATACAACCAATGTTGTTGAAACTAAATGTTACACCGTAGACAACCCATCTTCAGAGCAAGTTAGGCAAATTGGTTTTGTTATAAGGCTCTAAATGTAACAAGTAGGTCAATAACATAACTCTTCCTACCTTCACCACAACTTGTATAAATAAAAACAATAACAACCAAGATTTGAGGGTTTTATACGATTCTGGGTCTGAAATAAATTTTTATATCGCAAGCCCAGTAGCTAACAAAAAGTTAATATAAAGTTTGTAGCAGTCCTGAAAATAATGCTTACATAAAAGGTTCAATGACAAGTCAAATATTACAAAACTTCTATATAGAAGTTGATATAAAAATAAATAATAAAAATAACAGTATTGTTGCAGCTGTAGTCCCTTCAATACAAACCAGAGTGAATATACCTTCCCCTCAAATTGTAAAAGCATTTGATGAACAAAAAATACCTTTAGCTGATAAGCACCTAAGAAATAAGAATAAATAGGGGAAATCTATACTATTGGTGTAAATGGAGCCACATCTACCAATAAATGCATTGTTCATTGGTTAACAAAAACAACAGTTCACTGTATATACACTCTTTAAGAATCTTATTAGCTGGGGACTTAATAAATTAATAAAAAAAATTGCGCATACTTTACATTATGTAAAGAAATTTAAAACAAGAATATGAACAAAAAATGTCAATAGAAATATGAGTAATAACTAGAAATGGATTACTCTATCTTATCTCTAACTCAAAATAATAATACTAGCTTAGAATTGGATGACGATTTAGTAGATAAAAATTTAAAAAATTTATTAAATTACGATAATTTTGAATGTCCTAGAAAATTCTCAGAGCTAAACATAGAACTTATAAAACACTTGATTACAAATACACTTGTAGATATGGATACAGGTGATTGATTATGCCTTGTTTTTTTATGAATAATAAATTTAATAAAATTTTTCCTCAATAATTTTAATTTGGCTAATTCTGTATTGAAATAATACTTCAAAAATATAAAAAAGAGCCTCTAAAATTAAAAGAATAAAAAATAATGTCATAATTACCTAAACTTAAGCCAAGGTATCCGTTCAATCCTGTTGAAAATAAAATACAGTAAAAAAATATAAAAAGTTTCATTTTTTAGCTCATAATGCACAGTATTTAGAGTATCACGTAGAAAAGACAAATGCAGAATTGTAATATTTGTCGAACCTAAATGTGATAAAAAACCCAACGCAAACTCAATTTATCACATAATAATGATTAGCTTGCCCATCGGACCATAATATTAAATAATAGATTGTATATTGCATTAACACTACTTAGATTTAATAAGTATCTGCTGGTATTCGATTTGGAGAGGGCCTTTCACCAGATTAAATTGCCTTGGAGGATACAAAAAAATCCATTTTTTGTGGTTCAAAATATAAATGGAAATGATGTTTAGTGTAGTTTCTTAATAAATTAATGGAACTTCCTTTTGGTAATTAGATGTAGCCCTTCCATTCTCATGGTAGCACTTTATATAATATTTATTAATATTGCATGTTGATACATGTGATGAGTTTGAATATGAACTTAGGAAAGTTTTGTATAATCTGTCTTATATGGATAACTTAGGTTATTCTTCATCTTCTGAAAGCGAAATTATTCTTGCTTATCATAAATCTCATGTAATATTTAACACTTATGGGTTCAATTTGCAACAATTTCATAGTAATTCACCAGAGTTTAAAAAATTAAATTATAGTGAGTTAGACAATAACAGTAATGTAGATGAGCCTATAAATAATCACATTAAGCTATTAGGGATGATGTGGGATACTCATAATGATACCTTATATAATAAAAATAATGAAATGGATCCTAAAGCAAACACTTTGAGATCTATTTTATCTACTATAAATGGTCTATTTGACCCACTAAATATTGGGCTTCCTGGGAAGAATAGAGCTAAATTATTTTTACATAAACTACAAAATAACAAAGATATAACATGGGACACAAAACTAAATAGTAATTTACTGCCAGAATATAACAATATTTGCTCACCAGTATAATAAACAAGAAACCCAGTACTGGAAAGATTTATTAATAATTATGCTTCTTCCATATGAATATTGTAGGTGCATGTTATCTGATGCTAGTAAAGACATTTATGGTAGTGTCTTATATTTACAAAATGCAGATAGTAGTGAGCTGCATTTTTTATGTGCAAAAAATAAATTAATTTCAAACAAAAATACTAATAGATCTATTTCAGTTTTGGAGCTATTTGCTGTAAATTTTGGAGTTCAGTGTCTAATAGAAATGCTTGACAATTTAACTAATACTTTCACAACCTTTAAAATAAGATACATTACATTGTTATATCTGACAATGGTAAACAGTTGAATTGGATTATAAATAAAATAGAAAAATTAAACAAAATAGAAGAAAAGAGGAACCATTTAACATAATCAGCCTGAATTTTATTGAACTGCATGTGAAAAACACGATACATTTCATCATTGTGGAAGATCTCAGAATCCTAGTGATTACGTTACTCGATGTGTTTCATACAATGTTTTGTAAAAAATCAACCTATTTTAAATGGGCCTATATTAAATTACAATAATGAACGGACTAAAAGTCACTGTTCAAATCCTTATTATAACTAGATAATACAGATTTTATATTTGATAAAATTATTCAAACTTTTTTTTTGTACCTTTATTTAAATTAGATAGGTTTTCTTCTTTTTGAATAAACTTTTAGTTTCACCTATGTAAGAAAATTTTTCATAATTTAAAGCCTTAAAGTACATGAGAAAACCCCACTTTGTTTTCCAATTGTGACCCAAATGCAATATGCTCATATGAGAAAGAAAGTTGTAATGTCATTTTTAGGCAATATCAACAAGAAAATTTTTCAGAAACATATCAATATTTAATAAACCCAAAAAATAATAAAGAAACAAATTTGGTTACCCAACTTAATCTTTTTCTTGATTGATAAAAACAATATAATTAGAGTAGAAGTGAGTAAAATTTGAAAAACTTAGATGCTGGACTTATAATCAAAAAATCCCAATTTTTTTGTTGCATCAATAAAATCACTCTTAACGACATAATAATTAAGGAATTACAATGGTAGCACTGTAACATGCAGGTGTATTAATAAAGTTCTAGCTATAATAAGAAAGCGAGGTTTTATATTCCAACAGCCATACTCAGTTAGTTTAAGAAAAAATATAAAAACTGCAAATAAAATGTAAATTAATGTATGGCAAAACCATAAAAATTAATCAGAACCATTACATCATTGGTAAACAGAAAGAACAAATATCATTTAGAGAATCTTTATTAACCATATTGGGGCCATTTGATATCAAATAAATAAATGTAGTAAGAAGTTTACATATTATTATAACATTGCACTACACTAGAGCTGTAACCTTGTTCTATGTAAAATGTAGATTCATAAGTGCTTTATTTCTGCTTTTCAATTTCATGCGTTTGACTTTGGATTTCCACAACTTATAGTTAGTGATCAGGGCAGTAGTATCATAAGCTCAGTGCAAATTATTAAAGACTTTCTTGATAAAGTAGATGTTAAAAATTATTTAACTCTCCATAATATAAAGATTTTAGAGTTTTCACCATACCCTGGTAAAGTTACTTTTCTAGGAGGTTTATTTGAATCTTTAGTCCAAACAGGTTAAAATATTATCTATAGTGGTATAGAAAAAAATATATTAGAGCAGGATGATTTTTCTTTATTAGTTAAGGAAACAAATATGCTTATAAATAAAAGACCAGTAGCATTTAAGTCAATATTAAGAAACCCTGAGGTGAATCCAAATATCCCATTTGCAATAACACCGGAGATATTGCTGAAATGATATGAAGTTCCAGCTATGGTTGTTTCTTCTCATTTATTTCATGATGGTGTAGATCATTCAGATGATCCTGATTGGTCTGCTTGTGAACCTGATCAGGATCAATTACATTTGACCTATCAAAATACGAAAAGTTAAATCTAAATTGAATGATTTGTACTATGATGAATTTTAGCAAACTTACAATTCTTGCCACTAATCAGCAAGACAAATATAAAAATAAAAAACATACTTCATGGGAACGGAGAAAACTAATGTAAAAGAAAATTTACTAAACCATACTTTTACAGTATGGGAATAGTACAAGATATAGAAAAATGATTTTAGGAGAAATTGTTTCTGTAAAAATTAAAAAAACCTAACCAAGAACAAAACCCGTACACATATCGGAAACATAATCTTATTAATAAAAGAAGTATCCAAATTTCATGAAAATCTTGCCAGAAACAGTTTCCACCACTAACAATGATAAGAACAGTAATGCTGACAGTAAGATAAAAAGGAAAGCTGCAGTTCAAAGTAGAGAGCTACATAAAAAGCTCATAGACCAAGGGCAACTTTAATAATAATATAATAATATAATGGAATAATAATAAATAATAATAAATAATTTGATATTCTTTTATGTATCAATAACACCTATTTCAATAACCATATATATATATATATATATATATATATAAATCCCGCTATATTATATAAAGTAATATATATATAGTATATATATATATATATATATATATATAAATATATTATATATATATATATAATATATATTTATATAATATAATATATATATTATATATAATATATATATATATATGATAATATATTAGTAATATATATATATATATATATATTCTATATATATATATATCTATGATATTATATATATATATTATATATATAAAGTATAATATATATATATATGTATATTATATATTATATAGTAAATATATATATGATAATATATTATATATATATATATATATATATATAGTATATATATTATATATATATATATACATAATATATATATGATATATATATAGTAGTATAATTATAGTATAATAATATATATATATAATTATATATATATATATATATATATATAATATAAATATCTATATATATATATATATATATATATATATATATAGTATATAATATATATAATTATATATATATTATATATATATATATATTATATCTATATATATATTTATATATATAGTTATATTATATATATATATTATCATATATAAGTAATTATATAGTATATAGTAATGAATTATATTTTATATACGCAGGAATATATATATATATATATATATATAGTAGTAGTAGGCTACCGTAGAGTCAGGGTAGTATATATATATATATTATATATATAGTATAATAATTAATATGTATATATATATATTATATATATATATTATATATATATATAGTAGTATATATAGTATATAGCAGCACAGTAATGATATGATGTACATATATTATTATTATTAATATATATAGTTAGTATATATTATAATATATTTTATAATTATATATATATATATATATATTTATATATAATAGTATAAATAAATATATTATATTATGATATATATTATAATATATATAGTATATATTTATTATATATATATAGTTGTATAGGTATGGTTTATATATATTTATATATGAGGTATAGTTGGTTAGTTAGTTATATATATATATATATTATAGTAACTATATATAATATATATATTATATAATATATATATATATTATATATTTATATATATATATATATATATATATATATATATATATATATTAGTTATTTATTAATATAAATTAGGTATAGTGATTGTAGTATTTATATATATAGTATAGGTATACTATTGTTGTGTGTTATTGTAGGGTGTTTTTTTATGAGTTTATTATTGGGTATTATATATATTATTATTGTGGCATATATATATATATCTATATGATTATATAAATCTTGTAAATATAAGTATATTTATATATAGTATATATTATATTATATATATATAGTATATAGTATATATTATATTGGTTTATTGTGGGCTATTACTATATAGTTAGTAGTATTACATGCATAATATATGTTGATATATTAGTATTGATATGGAGATCATTCTTATGGTTGGTTAGTATAATGATATTATAGTATATATATTATATGGTAGTATAGTTTTAGTATATTTATGATATAGTAATATTGTATTATATATATTACTGTATATTTATTATAGTATATTATATATATATTAATATATATATATATATTGGGTAAATATTTTTTCCTTTGATGTATTAAATAAAAATATATTTCTTTTAATTTACTCATTATGTCAGACTTACATATTTTAAAATTCCTTAATAAATTTCTCTAGATTCGTTTCCACAAATAATCAATTGTCATTAATTTAAACTATTATCTTAATAAATTAGTGGTAACTCAATATTGGACATCCATGTTAATTTAATTTTTAAACGATAAACTATTTATTCTGAAATAATAATAATATATAATATAATAATAATGTAATAATAATTTAATAATGAATAGTGAATAATAATTGTGTTATATTGCTATTTTTACTTAAATATCTAATGAATAATAATAATAATAATAAGTAGTAATTAATAATTAATAATAATAATAATAAATAATTAAGAATATAATGAATAATAATAATAATTGTAGATAATAATAATATAGATTAATTAATAACTCATAATAATAATATTAAATAATTTTAATAATAATAATATAAATTAATAATATATAATAATAAAAATAATAAAAATAATATGTAAATAATGAATAATATTAAATATTAATTGATAATAATAGTGATAATATTAATAATAATAATAATAATAATAATATAAGTAATTGAATATACATAATAAAATAAGTAAATAATTAATAATAATAATAATAATTAATAGATTAATAATATTAAGTGGTGGGAATAAAATTACTAGGTTGATTGAATAATCATATAAGAAAATAATAATAATAATTAAAATAACCAATAATAAATAATAATAATAATAATAATAAAAATAATAATAATAATAATAATAATAATAATAATAATAATAATATAATAATTTGTAATAATAATAATAATAAATAATAATAATAATAATAATAATATAATAATAAAATGATAAAAAAAATAATTATTTGTAAATAATAATTATTACTATTCTAGTCTCGATAAGGAAGATAAAATGACAATTATAAACAACTAATAATTATTTTATTATTATTATTATTATAACAAAATTTTTACCAATAATTTAAAGATCGATTCTACTTGCTATAAATAAGAACTCTTTCAATTGGCATATATATATATATATTATATATATTATTTATATATATATATATATATATATTTGATAGATATATATATATATATATATATATATATAATATATATATATAATATATTATATATAAGTATCATATATATAGAACAGTGGGGCGTAACTAAGGTCAGTTGCGCCCCCCCGCGACTTATTTTGTGCGCCCCCTTTAATCATGGACGGGGTGGATAGAGTTTTTTGGAACTTGAATGACAAAAAAAGTTTTCTTGTTTCATATAAAAAAAAATTACATTAGCATTACAAAAGAACCAGAGTGGTATACAATGAAAAAAAAAGTTTTATATCAATATATATATAGTAATAATTATATTATATATGTATATATATATATATATATTATATAAATATATATATATATTATAATATATATAATATATATAAACTGAAAAATGTATCATTTGATCTAAAAAAAAAATTGGTTTTAAAACACTTTTACTTTTCTTAATGTTAATAGTAAGTAAAGCAAATACTTACTAATACAATACAAAATATGTAATTAGTTTTTTCTTTGACATTAATAGTCTTATAAAAATGCTCATTAATCCCTTCGTCTCTTTGCATCACAAATGTTCGCACTAATTTCTTCTTTTCGCACTAATTTCTCCAAGTCCAGTGCGCGAGCCTGATCATACTCTATGCTAAGTACGGCAATTCACTTAACCTTACGGTCGTCAATGGTACTTTTCTTATCATTTATAGTTTTAAATTTTGAAAACAAGTTCTCTCAGCAGATGATGAAGTTACTGGGAGTTTCAGAAACATTATAAAAGCTATACACACTTCTGGAATACTACAAGACAACATATTTTCTTTCAAGGAATATTCTATCCACTCGTATTATGTTTGTCGTTTTTCCTTTCTTTATTACTCTTGGTCAGACATTTCCGTAATTAAGAAACTTGTCACCGGTCAGCTTCATATTTTTATTGTTAAAACTTGTTCAGCAGAACTCCATGAAGCTCTTTATTTGTTTGTTTCTGTAAGGGCTGCAGGGCTCAATCAAAGCAAAATATCAGTTTCACTTTCGCTCATATCTGATACCTCGATTCACTTGGCCTTTAGTATAATCCAATGTTTCTGTTAAAAAAAAACTCACCCTGAAATTGTGCAAAGGATAATGAAGTCAACATCTTTAGAAAGCTCATCAAAGAAGCTTGTCACTTTTGCTTTTGCGTTTAGTAGGCAATGAAGTCTCACTTTGCCAGCTTCTTGCAATTTCCTGGGCCTCTTCCACTAGCTTGTAAAACTCTCCCCGAAACTGGTTTAGTTTGGTGACACACCTTCTAAAAGAGTGGAGCTTCATCCAGGGATATGTCTGATTTTTTGGAGCGTTTTAGAAGTGATGTTAATACTTTAAAAAAATTTTGCTTTGAAACCCAAGCATTAAAAATGAAGTGAAAAGTAGACATTTGTCTTTTTAATGGTGTCGCCTTAACTACTTCAGAGCTCTTTGTTGAAGTTAGGGATGATTTTTTGATAAACAATTCAAAATATAAATGAAATTAACTTTAAAGTAGACAAGCAATCGAACCTCGAAGACCATCTAGTTGGGCACAGTCTTTTAACAGTTTTGTTGACCATACAGGTTTCTGAAGAAATTTTTTTCAGTGATTGCCATCTTGGGAGACTCTGACTGAAATACCCATATATCTCATTATTCACATCATAAAAACAATCATTCTGTAATCTCCTTTACAGAATCATTCCAGACTAAGTTAAGGTTGTGATTTGCAGCAATGCACATACTCTGCATTAGGCGACTTTCGCTTGATTTTGGTCTGCAGTCCAAAGTGTACTTCCCACTCATAACAGTGCCCCATCATAGCCCTGCCTTCGCACTTTTTTAATTGAAAAATTATTGCTTTTCAAAAACTTACACCTTCACTTTCTAAACCCTCGGCCTTTTGATTTGTTATGGGGAAAAAACCCAGGAATGACTCATTAATTTGGAAGCTTCCTTTTCATCGTATTGATGGTGCAGACATATCTTATTACTAATGACAGTTGGTCAGTTTTAGAAATATCTTGGGTCGTATCTAAAATAAGAGAAAAAAAGGCGCATCTTGAGTTTCATTTATTATGTCACGGAGCACATGTTGTGAAGCCAAACTAACGAGTTCATTCTGAATAGGAGCTTCTTCAATTTTTATTTTGTATATTGATGAATCATCGACAGATATTAAAATATTAAGTAAGAATTAATAAACAATCAAAAAAAAACAAACAAAACTAAGATAATATGATTAATCGTGTTCATTCGCTTCACAATTTCAAATTTGATTAGTGATGTTTCATCGACTAACGCGAAGACATTTTAAGGAAAAAAGAAAGAAATTCGTTCTTTATTTTTTTTATTGATGAATTATTGGCTGCTTCTACGGCTGCCGCTTTCGCTTCCGCTTCTGCCGCTTTCACTTCCGCTTCTGCCGCTTTCGCTTCCGCTTCTGCCTTTTTCGCTTCCGCTTCTGCCTTTTTCGCTTCCGCTTCTGCCTTTTTCGCTTCCGCTTCTGCCGCTTTCACCTCCGCTTCTGCCGCTTTCACTTCCGCTTCTGCCGCTTTCACTTCCGCTTCTGCTTCTAATGCTACTTCTTTTGCTGCTGCTGTTATTGCATTTGACAACGACTCGTCCTTCCAAAATACACAAGAAGCCCGATCTCCTATTTGAACCCCATCTGAGGGTTTAATACCCTTCAAAAACGAGACAAACAGGCAGTCGGGGGACCATTTTTCGTGTTCCGTACAAGGATCTTCATTCGCCTCCCAGTTTTTGAGTCCGAGGCCACAATAGAAACACTTCACGTGATCGCTAAGGTTATAATAATAAAATCCCGCCTCTGCTAATTTTTCTGGAGTCTGCTTAACCTTATTAGGCCAACCCTTGAAAGATTGTAAACGGGTTATGTGCCTCTCAAACTCCTTGGCTCGGGGTTCAAAATAAGGACAAAGACCGAGAATCGACATCGAAGTTTTTTTATTCGAAGATTTAGTTACAATGTTTAAACTATGGTAATATTCTCGCGACGCGTTTGCGTCCCTTCTCCCTAAACCGTATACATCGATGCCACTGGTTGATGCGATAGCGGCATTCGCTGAAATATTTGACGAAAAATGATTTCCTCCTTCTATTGGAATATTTTCAGTTTTTTTTCCTCGAGCGAATGAACAGTGGGGACTTATACGTAAATGTTTTTCTTTCGGAGTGTCTCCCAGTATCCATTGATCGATAATCTTATGGCAAAATGCGCACGCGCAATGGTCTTTATTTCGCAGGTAATAAAATCCCTCTTTCGCCAATTCTTCAACAGAAATGAAAGATACGGGCCAATCTATGAAGGTAAATAGTCTTTCTTTCTCAAACAAAAGTTCGGACTGTGGACATATGAATGTTTTAGACCTCCGAGGTCTGCTTTCATCAACCTCCATCATCGATCGGAAAAAAAAATTATCTTTTCAGATTTAGATATTGCCCAGATGACGGGTTTACAGATACCAGTGTCCCAGCGTGCGCGACACGCGGTTTATATCAGTGGCTATTTAAAAAAAATGATTAAAAAATTGATTTTTATGTAATTTAAATTCCACGAGCGATATAAATATATAAATATGTATAAATAAATATTTATTTATTTATATATATATATATATATATATATATATATATATATATATATATATATATATATATATATATATATATATATATATATATATATATATATATATATATATATTATATATAAAAAATAATATAACATAATAATATAACTTAACTTAACCAATATATATATATAATATATATATATATATATATATAATAATATAATAATATATATATATATATATCGCTATATATATATATATAATAATAATAATGTATGTAATAACCAACAATAATAATATCATGTATATATATATATATATATATATGCTGCTCTTTCTCTGCTATATATATATTATAATTTATAATCAGAGTTGCCAGGAAAGAGGTTATTTTTTATAAACCTAGGGGTTGCCAAATGCAAAGAGTAGAGAGAGATTTTTTTCGGTATATGAAAATTCATTCGCTTTTTGATTTCGAACTGTTAAGTTGATATTTAAAATCATTCGTTGTTTGGCTTCGTGCCTGAAATACTTTTCGAAGTTAAGCTTCGTGCTTAAGTTAAAAGCCGATTTATTTAATTATTTATTAGTTTTTCAAGTATATTTTTATATATTCAAATATTCGAAGATCGTTTAGTAGATTTAATTTAAACATATTCTACAAAGCTTTAAAACGGGTTAGCTACTTCGTTTTAAGCATGAAAAAACAAACTTTTCTCAAAAAGCTTGAAAATAATCTTGTGTAAAATCCAACTACTTAACTTAATATTGTTATGGTGAAGGGCCAAGGCTTTCAGGAATATAATCTATAAATTGCTAAAATTGCAGTGTAAATAATATAAAACTATTATTGCATTTGCTAATATCAAATTGTTCTTAAAAATTTTAAAGTTCTTAATTTGAACTTTATATACCGATGGGCGTAGAGCGTAATATGCTGATCTCTCTATTCAATAAAATATAATCTATCGATTA
>JABUQX010051657.1:10000-22500 GCA_015478945.1 Trachelipus rathkii | reverse complement strand
ATGTAAATCGCATGTCAAAGATTGTTGCCAATTATACATGAACATACATATATTACTTTTTATTTAACGATATAATTTGTAGATTTTATCTCTCTATTAAAATAATATTATTGATTCTATAACTAAGAAAAGAAAATACGTTCTTTATGTTATGCTTTCTAACAAAGAACATTTACATTTCTGTCGATCACCTATGAGCGAAGTTATCATCCTACTACTTGTCGTACAGCGTACTGAACAACCACCTTACACACTCAAACAGTCCACTAAATAAGAAAATCCCAGCCATTACAAAATTGCATATCTTAATACAATATAAAATAATTTATATCAAGTCATTATTGTGAGTAAAATATAACAACTACACAACTAGGTAATAAGCGTGTATATACTTTCTTCTCCTGGGGGATATTTTCTATTATAGAGCGAGTTTTTGTATTTACTTAAAAACAAGTCTACATTCTGCTTAGGATGAGTGCTATAACCTCTCTGTAAAAAGACATGATGCATATTACTATACCTTAAACATATGTGAATAATCGAGTAATCCCAGATAAAAATATAGAATCATAACACTCTCCTCTGTATTATACACACCTCGTCCATACCTTCCATGATTAATTGATCTATATATATAGGTATAAGATCCTGCATCCTGATCGTTTCCTAGAGTACCTTTTGTATTGATATATATTGGACGATCATACGATAAACGTATATTTGTATTCTTTATAGATTCGAGATATTTTCTTTTAATCATATTTAGTTACTTTATTACTAAAAATATTATATTCCATTTATATGTTTTAAAATAACTATTAAAAAAAATATTTATTGACTATAATTTACATTACCTAAAGCAGTTTATTAAACTCAAGTATACAATCAGTATAAATCAAACATGCTCCTCTATACATACTCATACCCTTATCCTAATATATACTATATTTAATCATATTGATTACTATATCTATTTAGATTTACAATTCAATATTGTATATTATTGTTTATTAACATAGCACCAAACTTTATATTTATTTTTATATTATTGTTATTTTATTTAAAAAACAATTTTTTTACTAAAAAATTATTCTTTTTAATGTTTATATATCTTAAAAAAATTTGCATATTTACATAATCCTAAATACAGTGAAATCAGCGCGTTTAACACTATCTATGTGAGTAACCATCAAACTCGCCCCATAACCATAAGCCCTCAGTGCCCTTAAAGTTTGACCCAGTCGATATCTAACTGAGGTCTTATAGCCATCGTTTTGATCACATAGTGCATATATTGGTCAAGATACATCATTAATCCTAGTGAAACACCATAAATCATAGAACACAAGAACCTCATTATGCTATATACTTTTATCCTTATTCCATGATACACGTTATTACATTTGTTTTTACTCAACAGAATCATAAATAGGATACACTCTTATAGAGTTCTGAGACTTAATTAACATCGTTTGTCTACCAGCATCTTGCCAACTCTAGATGTCAAAATCAGTAAAAGAGTAATTATAGAATCATTTATGCCATCACATAATTCAATTCACCCATATGATCTATAAATATATATAATCATAAATCAATGTCAGGATCTATTATGATGGAAGATAAACTCTCATAATGGCAACTATATTAGCATTCGAGTATGCATAATAGTTGTGTCCAAAATGTTTCATACTATATCATATCAAGAATCCTTTTTTAATAATTTATTGACCTACAAAATATATAATATAAGTTTTGTTTCAATATATTAAAACATCTTTACTCTGCTTTTTAACTTATTATAATAATATTAATTATAAATTATTATATTAATTATTATTATTATATTAATTTATTATTATATTTATATTATAATTATTTAATATTATTATTAATTATGATTATATTATATCAACTATATATATATAGTAATGAGTGCAATAACAATAACCTATACAACACTCAATATATAACTCCACACTACAACACATACACACACACACACACTACACACACAACACTATATACAATATACTACACATCACACATTAAATAATTAAGTACTACTTTACTTAATAACACCATATCTAAATCATCTATACTATATCATTCTAGATCATTTGGTCATGATAATTATAGAAAAGTTGTCTATATTAATGTGTGAGTTAGTGTGTGTGTATGTGTTGTATGTAGTGTGTAGTTAGGTGATGTGTATATATTATATATAGAGTGTTATGTGTTTATATATATATAAAAGATTTAATATAGTACTATATATATTGTGTTGTGTGCATGATTTATATCATATAGGTTGTGTATATGAGTTTTGTTATAGTATCTATATATACATATATATAGTTGATATAATAAATATAAATAATAAAATTAGTATAAATAAATAATAACATATATAATTAATAATAATTATAATAATATATAATAATAATATAATTTTAGCTATTATTTATATGTTGAGATATAATTAGTATAATGGAGAATTCTATAGCCTTTCTTCAGTATAGTGAATGCGTTGTTATACTTTTAATTTTAGTTACCTTGTTAACGAATGCTGTATGTCAATTGGGCTAGGAGATATATATTTGTTTAGTTTTCAATATTACTAAATTGTATAATGTTAAGGATAGTTTTATCTATGTAATATATCGTGTTGAAGATTGTATTCACAATGGAGGCATGGTGTGTTGTAGTTTATATATTTTTTCATTTATTATTATTCTGAATACGTGTGATTGAGTATTATTTTAACGAGCTATCATATACGAACGAACATGCCTGATATTTATCAAGAGTTTTCAAACATACATATCAATGCACAACTTATACATATACAGACAGCCGCAGAGACAATACTGGAAATTTGTATTTATACTCTTATTAGAAGATTAATATGTATTCTGAGCGATATAAGATATCTTAATTTTGTAGAATCTTTGAAGCTTATGTATAGCTCTAGTAGTAGAATATCTATATAGAAGGCGCGAAGTAAGAATCGTATTAGTTAGGGTGTCTTGTTTTTTTTATTAAGTGAGGGAGGGCTAGTTCTAGACACAGATTTGATTTACTGTTTTTATGCGTGGAAGCTAACGTGTGAAAGTCACGGTATGTAAAAACTATGTAGAATTTACTTTGATACGTTTAGTAGTTAGCAGTATTTAATATTATATGTAAGATATATATTTTCATCTCTGAACTACAATATTTTTTAAACAAGTTGGATTTTATATCGAGAAATTATAATATAATTGTTTTATCTATTATTAATTAATAACAGTTATTAGCTCGCCCACAATTGCTTAGTAAATTGAAAATCAACACAGATATTTTATATTATCATGAATATTTTGTGTTGTTTTTGTATATAGCTAAGTACTCTGAGAAGATTGCTGAGAGAGTTTTAGAAATTCCCAATATATCATAGTAAGTTTTATCTTAATTTTACATTCGAATAATAAGTAAGTCATATTATAGTAGCATGATTAGTCTTATGAAAGAGTTCTCATTGTTTGAGAAGGTCTCAGGTGTTTAGACTTTTACAGCAGTTTACAATAATTTGATATCCTCCTTTTTCTCTCGTTTTGAAGGTGTATTGTGCATGCGAGTTTATTCGATTACTATTTCTTTTTAAGTTTATAACATAAAAAGAAAAAGTTTTTCTAGTTAGAATACATCTGATTAGTTAAAGTATTGAGTGTATCTGAAAGAAACAAAACAAATAAATAATAAAAGTTTTGTGTATATGTTATACAAAAATATGACTTGAATCATAGATCAAATAGATCAAGTAGATCAACTAGATCAAATAGATCAATAAGATCACAAAAGGAGTATGAGGGTATATGAAGGGCAGTTTGATTTTAGTCGTGCGTGTTGACTGTATTTACTGCCATGTATATAGTAGTGAGTGTGCACTTAGACAAGACGTAGCATTTAACATTTATAGTACTATAAACAATAAAATGATTTACTATACAAACTTTTTTTTCTAAGAGAGCGTCTATAAACACAGCATTACGCTAAATGGCATAAACCACCTCAATCAATAACTACATAACTACCTAATTCTATATTAACATCATCAAGTAACCAAAATGAGCCTAGAATGAGAGCTACAAAACTATACAATTACATCATACTCGTGTTTGTTAAATGTATATTATACCAACTAAATAAAACTTGTAATATATTCACATAGTACTTATCCCGTATGACTAGAAAGGTATGAGATATATCAATAGTCGATTGAGGAGTGGCGGGTCTTGAGGTATGGAGGGCTGATTTTGAAAACTACATGTATTAATAACTATTACTTGTTATACTAAACGATGCGTTACGATAGATAACTTATAAATCATCCAATACTTCTCTCTGTAGGTTGATATTAACATCTAAAATGTGATATAGGCAGTTGTGTTATGTATAATCTCGTATTAAAAATTAAAAAGAAAACAAAAACAAAAATATTTATACATATTATAATGTTTTTTTTTATGTTTACATAAATATGACTTGACTTCAATTATTACCAGTAGCTTGTATCAACTAGGCTAATCAAAATTAGATTCCTATATGTCGATTGGTTTTCTGCTGACACTGTATGTCTGGCCTAAACTAGAACAAGATTATTTCGTAGAGCCTTTTTTGGATATCTTGTATTACTATATACCTTCATCTCACTGAAGATTTCTCGCTTTATTTTAATCTCAGTGCTATGCGTAAATATATGCGAAAGATTTCTCTTTATTTAGAGGGGATGATTACAACTGATAAAGACAACTCAAGATTTATTGTGTGATGTGAGAGTCTAAAAACGCGAGTAACTGATATAGTATTAAAGACGAGATATATATCCAAGAAGATGCAGTCCGAAAAGATTCTATGTTGCAATGTTTAATTATCAATCATGCTTGATACTGGTTCAGCAACTTAGAATCTCAAAAACCAAACTAAGACAATCTCCAGTAAGTATCGATACCGAATACCAATTGCTATTTAGAATACGACTCTTGACTCCAAATAGTATCTTCATCCGGACTATAGGTTCCTGATCTTGATGTGATAAATAGATACAAAGGCGACTCCTTGTACACTCTTAATCTGGATAATATAATTATATAAACTATCCATTATATTCTGCTTATTATAAGGTTATGTTATATAATAGTCAAAAACTTTTTTTCTTCTCACTAATCATGATCCACATATAAAACGGCTGACACCCTAAAATGTGTTCTGTTTTTTAGTGTATACATATAAGCTTTAAAGATTCATAGAGGAGAAACAGAACTATCCAAAGGATAGGAAGTCTAATATATAGCGTTTGTGCTATGTTCTATATACAACTAAACTAAATTAATATACATCTAGAACTTAGCTCAATAGTTCTAGAACTACTAATACAACGGCTATCTCGGACACGAGGAAGGGCCTATGATGAGATTAATGAGGAGGGGCAGTTATCTTGATATCTTTAGATTGTTACGGTTTTAAGGTATTATCATAAAATATGCACATATACCTTCTTTCGACTCTATAAATTCTTAATACTACCTCAAAAAGTACCTAAGATTAAGATCTTCTTTTGTTTCTCATTAAGGAACACTCCAAAGAGACTATTGTAGATCTTGACGATAAAAATCAGAAAAAGAAGTATATAGGAAAAAATATATTCTCATTCATCTTATACTAGTGACAGAATTATTACTCGAGCAATAAAAAATCGTTGCAGAGAACATCTGTAACAAGACGAACAGCAAACGAAGAGTACTATATACAAATTAAACGAAAAGAGTGTGTGTCTGTTTCGACCTCCGTTAATCAGAGTTCTAACTCTTACTGACATACCACTTCGTAGGCTCTGAATCCAAGCCATATAAGAATCAATCTCTATAGATCCATGGAATGTTATGGTTAATAGACATCTCTTCCTTACTCGTGCGAGTGTGAGTTGCACTTTAATTGTATCTGCTTGCGTAAATACTTCTAAACTAATAATGACCAATCGTCTCTGGCCTACCTGAGTTTACATTCTTAACACAAATATCTCCGTCGAGAATCTTGTTTTTACATGTTTTATTCCAAACTACCATAATCCTCGCGTTCAATACACTCATTATTTAGGCCTAAGACATAAAACGGATAAGCTCTAAGAATATCAAAAATCAATATAGAATAGGAAGTTTTGTGTCGTGGGTTATGACAACAGAACTTCATGACGACTCTAATAGTACAACAATTTAGTAAAAGCCAGAGTAGGATTGCCACTGAGGATGGCATTCCTCCATCAAAGTTATTGAGAGAGAGTGATGAGTGTTACCCATAGCATGGTACCCACCCCATCGTAGGTTCAACGGATATTATGGATCGCTATGCACTCTTTGAAATACTTAGCACTTTACTTCACTCACGTGAGATAAGATACCTGGCTGTTCATATTAATGCGCAATCACCGAGTCGAAAAAATGACCATCTTTCTTGTTAATACGACTTAAACAAATAAGGCGTACTATCAGCACTCTTATATTCTAACTAAACAGCATAAATGAGTCTAATGACAAAGATCTATCTAATAGAAAACCTAATATAAGATACTTGTGTTCAATGTCTATAAAAAATATGATTGACTTCAAACATTAGCAGTCAAATCTCTAGATTCCAACTTTACTCCATTCAAACCGTAGTCACCGCTCAAGATGACGTGCTTTCGGGAACTCGGAAGTGGCAGTTTCTTAGACTGGTCAGACTGATTATCTACGTGATTTTATACATCTTATACTAAGATATGTAAATATAATACTCTATAGACAATAAAAATAGCTATTCAATTATTTGCTCTTACTATCAATATGTAATTGAGATATCTTAATATCAGTATAAAGAATACAGCATATCTATGGTGTAAAAGCATATGATCAAAATCACAGATAATAATTATATATTATATTATAACGTAAAAAACGATAAGTTTAAGATAACTAAAACATATTCATATTTTAAATAAATAACAAAGCGGTTTTTTGATGATTTTTATCTACACAATATTGACTTGTGAATCCACATTATAGTGAGTCAATTTAATTGGTCTCAAGAATCAACAGATCAATTGATCACTGAAGACAAAGTGAGGACCATAGATTAGTCAGAGCAGACCAATTAGTTGTTGCAGACTGAGTTATAGTTTTTTACGTGAGAATGGTTTTTCAGCTTATAGTCTGACAGTCTTTGAAAGTATAAATTAGGAAAATCGTGAAAAATTCTATATATGATCATCGGTTTAAACATGAGAAAACAGAAATACTATTTTTAAGTCTTTCAGACATATAAGTCTAAAGAAACAAAAACAAAAATAAAATTAAATAAGTTTTTGTGTTATTGTATACAAAATATGACTTGAATGACTGATCAATTAGTATCCAATAGATCAATAGAATCAATAGATCACAGAGGGCAATTATAGAGGAGGTTATATTGTATAGTAGGCTAAGTTGATTATATACTTGAATTTATATGATTTACTAGTATGTTATAAGTATAGTAATATAGACAATAATTTGATTTAAGTTTATAAACTATATAAAAAGGAATAATTATTTTAGTATAAAAACAAATATGATTAAAGAATAACAATAAACATAAAAATAAATAATATAGTTTTTAGCTATGTTATACTAAAAATTATTACTATGAATCTAAATATAGTATCATATTTATAGTTCAATTAGTAATCAATATAATCTAATGGATGAGTTGATTTATATGAGTATTAATGTATGAAGGGCAGTAATTAAGTTTAAGTACTGATTTAACTGATTATTTACTGCTTTATAAGGTATGTATAAATATGAGCAATTTATTTTAAGTTATAGTAAACATAATAAGGAATATAATTATTTAGTAAAAAACAAAATGTTTTTAAAGTAAAACAAAACAAAAATATATAATATTAAAGTTTTTTGAGTAGCTATGTATATCATAAATTAATGACTTATGATAATATCATAATTCAAGAATTCTAAATAGATCATAATTGAGAATCAAATAGTATACTTTGCGCAGGGATCATGAGACTGATGCCCCAAGACGTCGCTTTTGAGCTTTCTCAACTCGATTTTAACACGTATTTTTATTCGCTTTAAGGCCTAGCTCACACCTAATCTAGACAAATTGGTTAAGTTATAACATCTTATAAAAGCATAAAATAATTTATTTGCATGCGTATAAAACACTGAAGTCAATGTATATATTAATACTATCAATAACATAAAGATAGAGAGATAAAAAATTTCATTTCCTAAATAAGTTAAATAATATAAAACAAAAATATGATACAATTGAAATACACAGATTAAGTTATCACAGATAACGCATTAAATGCTATGTAGATACGTGTTGGATTTTATTGCGAGAAATTATATCTTCTGTGTTATTCTTGGAGATTATAGATGCTAGAATAGATTAAGTGTAAATTATGAATATAATCTGAATATACTGTAGGTACTAGTTCCTCTTTTATAAGGATATATAAAAAACAAAATGAGAGATTCAAAATCTGTTCATTTAGTAAAATAATATAAACAAAAATAAAAATAGAGAGAGAGTATATATATTATATATTAAAAGATAAAACCAAATATTATATAGAAGAATAAAAACTAAATACAGCTAAAATAAATAAGTTTTTTGTATTTATATGAGATATACAAATATTATTTAGAATCTTAAATAGATACTAATAGTATCAATATAGAATTAATAGATCATGAGAGGTATGAGGTATTGAGGTAGAGTGAGACAGTTTGATATATTTACGATGATTTATATTAGATATATGCTTTATTAGAGTATGTAATAATTAATGCTAAATTATTTTTATGATAGAAATAATAAAAATATAAAATATATTTTTTTTAGTTAAAAACAAAATGTTGAGTTTGTGGAAATTGATAAATATTTAAAATAAATTTTATAGAGTAAAATATAAACATAAATATGACTTCAGACACGTTTAGTGTATTATAACATCTAATAGATCAATAGATCATGGTAATGGGATCTGTACGAATGGACGTAGTTGTAAATAATATAAATATTGGTAATTTAACTGATTTACTTGACTTTATAGGTTATGTAAAATGCAAAAATAATTTAAAAATCAATAATTTCTAATAATTAAGATCGTGTAATATTTGGTTTTATAAAACTAATGTTTAAAGCAAAGTTGGTCTCTCTCATAAACTAAACTAGAAAATTTGCGTACTTTTAAAGTGTTTACTATTGGTAGCAGAACACTGACCAATTTGCGATACAGCGACATAAATATCTAATATCTCGAGTGACATCATAGATCACTCTAGCAAGGGTTATTTGACGCTCTGCGAATTATTTATTGTATTAATCTTGATTTATCGGAGTTCTGATACTTGAAACATTTATACAGTACACAAAATTTTTTATTTTTATATTCAAAAAATTACATCTACAACAATTCTGTCTAATCATCAACAAACATCTTATAAAGTAAATAAATAGAACAATAAAACATCTAAAATAATATAAAATTTATCCTGGTGTTTAGTATACTCTAAAAGAATATTTCTTCGAGCATGTATTCACATACCCGTAACATAAGAGATATAAAACTATGATAATAGTAATCAAAATATCATGTACCCAAGGCTGTATCTACGGTTTTCTAGTTTTGGATCAGTCGTTCTACCGATTTTACATTAGATAAATTTATAATACTTGACTTTTTAAGGTCATGAATATAATTAGATATATATTGATAGTTTTTTAGTTAAAAACACTAATACAAACAAATTTAGAATCACTATCATATGAAAAAACAGAGAGTAAAAATCAGGTTTACTTATAACGAGAAAACATAACAACAAAAAAGTGATATAAAATTAAAAAATTTAAATTTGCTATAAGTGTATTCATCACAAAAAAAAGTTTGAAAAAAAAATTTACTGTCCAAATAAAACACCAAAGTAAAAAATTAAAATAAAAAATACGAAATGAAACCATAAAAACAAATAAAATAATAATACAGTGAAAAAGAATAGAAATAAATATCAAAATATAAAGAATACCTGTCTAACTATTAAGATCATTACCTGCTAATGCTAAGGAATGATGAAATAGAGCTAAAATGTTAGAAAACGTACTGATAACAACAAATCAGCCACATCGCGACTTATGCTGTTCAGTCTAAGGAAAAAAATTATATGAGTTAGCGTCGTTCCTAACAAGAGAATGAGATACTTTGGAAGTATATGTATAATCAATGCTACAAGCTGATAGAACATTTGAGATGAAGCAGGTATGTGTATTATCTCTATTATTGCTAAATGAGAGTTCGCAGTGTGCTCAAATGTATCCATCTCAGAGAAGCTATGCATCATACAACGTCTGCTGATGAACCATAAGCATTCAAGGCTATGACATGGGAATAGATCTCTCAGTTTAGATAGAAACTAATAGTGGTCTATTATATTAATCGTAAGTGAATCACAACTAACTAACAGCACACACGAGCACACCGAGCACTTCCCATAAGCACCAGTTTTTGCCATTTGTATCTAATTACTCTGATTCCAATAAAATAAAATAAATAAAAAAACCGGGGGGGAATTCTTTTATTTCTCAAAAGTAGTAGGTGATATATTGAATTAATTTAAAATAATTATCTCAAGAGGGAGTATTTTCTGCTTCTGGAGTGGTGTAAAGTCCTTTTCTCTCTAAAATTTCAACACTTACTTATCGAACTTATATATCGTATATATTTTAGGGTGATGCTGACAAACCATCTGGTGTGGTTAAGCACGGGGATCGTAACCTCTGATATTACCGACAAATTGAGTATGTGATTTACGTACTCACCTTATATATATGGTGAGCCATATAAAGTATGAATGAGAGTAACAAGTACAACTAGAACTATCATCTATAAATATTTGAGAGTGTTGAGAAAATGATATACGGGTATTAATACTTATTTCCTAACCCTTTACTTTTAAATCTCAAATATATTGCACATATACGTACCTCAAAAATTGGTCTCTATCCACCCTTTATGAGTAATATCCCCTTAAATTTATTAGTATCCATTCAAATAGTGTTTTAAAATTTAAGGAATTTACAGAGAAAGTCTAATAAAGGCATTTCTGCACTTAAAACAGGAATCCCTGCTTCATTATAGACTCAACGAGAAAAGAGATGACTTGGTCAATTTAATTATGGCATAACTTAATATCAACTCTACAAGCTTATTCAATAAATATGGATAGTGCCTATGAAATTCCAAGTCATATCGCTAGGATCGATTTTGACAATACCCTGCTTTCCGCCGCACTCGCATCCGTCACATTCCTGATCACGATCCTCATTCTCCTCGACCACTCCCGAAACAACTCCCCAGTCGACCTAAATTGAGCCGTGCCACCTCCACAGCAGTGCTCTCATAATCTACGAGCACCATCCGCATACTTTTTGAATATACAAGAGTACGAGATTTCTGAAGAGTACTGTTCATAGCGATTGTATGTCCTTAAGATGAATATAACCAAATAAAATATTTTTGGCCATTCCATTCTATCAATGCCGTCAGTTTATAGAGACGAGTACTTGTAATCGCGCGATGTCTCTACGAAAAACTTCCTATGTAGTATATAGGTATCAATCCTCAAAGCGTATACTTAAATCTGACCCACCTTACTATTTCCAATATCAATTCGGCATTTTGACTTTTAGTAATTTCCTGTTATCATACGCACTCATCATGACCTCAATAAACGGTAGACTTATTCCTGACTCCACAAATAACCCATGATATGTAACACTCACAGCTACCAAAATCGGACGACCTACGAATTTATCCAATTACAAGTCATTATGTCGAGACATTATTGACTTGATTCCCTGTTCCAATAACCTTCTAATATAAACGGATTCCCGCCTCACAAATAACCTCAAATGATAGTAACATCATCATACAAGAGCTCTCCAATAAATCTAGACTCATGAGCGTGAGGAAAAAAATATTTCATATTAGAAGCTCCGCTCCGGCTCCGGGCTCACTAGGCTCCGTTACGGCTCGGTACTCCGGTCCGGTACTCTACTATAATAAAAAAATCTATCGGTTAAAATAAAAATATATATACACACATACCATAGAAAAATAATAAAAAACATTTATACATCATTCCAGATTTCCAGATTCCAGGTTCCTGGAATCTGGCTACCCTGCTGATCTTGCTCATTATACTTACTACTATTATATATATATATATAATTAATAATATATATTATATATTATATATATAATATATTTTATATATATTTATATATAATATATATATATATATATATATATATATAATATATTATATTAATATATATATATATATATATATATAATATATATATATATATATTAATATAATATATATGATAATATTATAATTTTATTAATATCATTA
>JABUQX010051657.1:0-5000 GCA_015478945.1 Trachelipus rathkii | reverse complement strand
ATTCTTACTTACAATGTGGCGATCTTAACTCTCCGTGTATGACACGATCACTGCTCTCTCTCTTCCAAGTCCTCCCCTCCTTCCTTTGTCTCCTTCTCTCCTCTACTTTCATCTCGTGCCTAGTTTTTCATCAAATTCTTCAATTCTCGTCGTCTGTCTTCTCTCTCTCTGCTTCCTACTCGTTGGTGCTGTTCTTCAGGTTCTGCCTAATCTTATCCCTTCTCTATTCCCTATCTACCCCTTCTCTATACCAGAATCTTCTCATCTCCACTATTCCTCTACTATCCTTCATCTCTTCTCCTACTCCTCTCTCTCTCCCATTCTACTGATCTCCGTCTACCTCTCTCTCTCTACTCCTACTCTCTTCTCTCTTCCTGTCATCCTCTTTATCATTCTAGAATATATGCTTACTTCAGTCTTAATATCTTTCAGATATTATCTTTATTCTCTAGATATGATGTGATAGAATTATTTCCTTAGTGAGGGGGTACGTCTTCACCTTTGTAGAATATTATCAGTGTATTCTCTTTAAAAAACCAAACTCTCTAACAAAATCACTCACTACATCTAAAACATCATTTATTCTATAACATATTCCATAATCGCTTTCGACACAGTATAACTCTAACGTCTTCTCCTATGTGAACTAAATATAAACATCTGGCCTAACGTAAACTATAAATAAAATGATTTTATGGAAGCCTCACAGATTATATCTACAATATACGGTTGCTAGCGCCTCTCAAAGATAAACTGGGTAGATTATCTTAGTTGAGCTGACTGATGACTTATTTTCCTCTCTACGTTTGTCACCATGCATATTATATACCAAGGGGCCTCATCCACCCTTGTATGGTAAGTACTGCGCTCAATCTAAGAGGGTAGAGCTATTGTGTTCACCCGAGTAGCTTATTGAGTAATAGTAGGTATTATGTAAGGCAGCTACAAAAAAGCTTATAAAACTGTGTGTTTCTGCACTTTCCAGTTCATTATGAACCCGTTTATCTGTATACTTAGCTTCACTTGAGTTGTCCCTATTAGAAAATGCTTGTTTGTATAGTTTGATAAATCTCCTTTTTCTATATAGTATTATAACTCTGTTCATTGCGAGAGCTATGTAAAGTTATTGTGCTTCTAGTAGATTTGAGTAAACCTATAACTCAGCGATTTACTCACGTATCCAATACCTCTTTTAACCGTATACTCTACCTGCGTTATGTCATATAAGAGATATCTTTGTGTATTAACTGTTTCAGGATACGTGCATATTATTTATATTGATGATTTTGAGTAGCTAGATATCATTTATTGGTAATCCTTGAGTATAGTATTTATAAACTTTTTCCCATACATTCGTCTTAAATATTCCCATTAAGTAGTTCCATCGCCAATTGCGCTTCTTTACTAATTCATGTACGCTATGCCTATTTCTTTGTTGTATTCACTGGTGTTACAGAAAGTCTATCTCTTCATTTAACATTTATACGATGTCTTGCAGTCTTGTCTTCCATCCGTGTGCGTGTCTGATGTGTGTCAGAGTTTGAGCTATTAGATCCTTTTATATATGTAATATATTACATGATAGGAGTATGACTAAGCTAACACTTCACCTGTGCCCGCTAACGGTCTCTGTATCCGGTCGGGTAGAAAATATCATTGGCAAGTTCCTATATTGTTTAGTAACATTATTAAAATTTGCAAAATAGATAATCGTATTTCCTAATAAATGTCAACTCAGTGTACTGAAGCAACTGAGTATAAAGTATTATAGACACGATATGCAGAGTCGCACTCTGATATATTAATATATATATAATATATAATATAATATAATATATTATTTATATATATTAATATATAATATATATTATATTATTATATAAATATATATATATTATTATATATATATTGATATAATATTATATATATATATATATTATATATATAATAATAATCAATATATACAATATATTAATTATATATATATATATATATATATTATATATATAGATTATATATTTATATATATATATATAATTTATTATATATATTATATTATATATATATATATAGTTATATATTTAAATATAATATAGAATGATTATATAAATATAATTATAATATATATAATATATATTATATAATATATTGTCTCACAGAATATCAAATAACGAATTCTCCGTTTAATTCAAAATAACAAAAATGGTACTATTATTTAATATTATATATAAGTTTTAATTCAAACTTCAAAGATTAAACACATCCGAATCCGCATCCTCATCTACTTTAAGATCCGCATCCTCCGGCATCCTCATACCTTCATGCTCTTTAAGATCCGCATCCTGACAATAATCACGCTCAAACAGTCAAATATTATTGACATCCGGGTATCCATTACACTTAAATACTAATATATATATATAATATATTATTATAGTAATATTAATAATATATATATATATATATCAGATATTTTCTCAATAACATCTATTAATACTAAAAAAAATAAACTTTATCACACACATGCAACTATACCGAAAGACTTACAAGACCAATGGCAACCGCCAATGATACCAATAATAAGCCTAAGCTTAAATTCTCATGTCTCTTCCAAAGACAATTCTTGTTCAATATGTTGGTCTGTTTCCACTTTACTGATATCTCCAATTTCTACTAATTTATTATCTGCTATTATCTCATTATAAATTTTACTACATAATATTATAGAATTCTCCAGAACTACTTCAATCGATTTTATAGATCAGTTTTTAGAAATGGTCCATAATATTAACTTTTGGTATGCTCAAGAATATACATTGGTTCGCTGCAACCGCTCATATCGCGGACACAAAAGTATTGCAACTATATGCCTGCTACAAATTGTAGTATTTTACATTCCACGTTCAACTCTAAGTATGGTATTCACTAAGTATATTTTAACTAACATTTTGTACTTTTTTTATTCTGATTGGCCAGTCCACCAGGAGCTTACCTCGGCGTGGTTTTGCTCAGGTCAAATTACATGACAACCAATCCAAACCCGCGAACTTGTGATCGTGAGCCGTAGAGCGGTAAGACGGAGCTTAATATACTATGGGGAAATTGAAAATTATTGCTAAGGAATAATAGAAATTTTATTTTACTAGATCTAGTATAAGAATTTATTGCCAGAAGACGTGTATTACGTTGTGAATACAATTTGTTCAAAATAGTAGCAATAAATCTTTATGTTAGGAATCGGACGAATATATATAAGCCGGAGTCACTGAGAGCCGTGATAAGCTCAGAGTACCGGAGTACCGGTGAAGTCGGTAACCGGACCGGGAATACAGAGGACAGAGCTGTGTAGCCGAGTACCGGATTATATGGGTATAAATATTTTTTTATAATATATATAAATTATATATTATTAAAATACTAGTGTGACCAATAACAATATTCCCATAATATTGACATGAAACCTTATATTCGGAGCCGGAGCAGGAGCCGAAATATAATAATTTATTTTCAGAATAAATATATTTTATGATAGAATAATGTATAAATATTATATAACATCTTTTATTTCTTCACAGACAAAAAGTCGGAAGATCGCGGCTGAACAATATCAGAAAAATTGCGCGGATGTGCGGCTATTTAGAAGACTGCTTAGTTCGGTGTAGCTGCGAATAGCTTCCGAGAAAACTTGCGCCGGATGCGGATATGTACAGGGGAGACGAGATCAGTTCGAGATTTATTAAATAGTCTTGTGTATTCTATGCGTAATGTCACATACATCTCTAAATGTGTATTATTTATAGGCTGAAAAATTTTTTAGAATCTGTTTCATTCAATTATTACCATTTATAGTCCTCAGAACTTTATTGGATAGCCGAAATCGGAATAATAGTGTGTCATGAGCTGAGAGTACTGGATTCATTGGATATAATTGATATATTATAATAATTTATATAGTAATTTATTTTCAAAATAAAAAAATTTTAAGTAGTGGACAATTATGGCCACATAAAACGTGTGATAATATATACTGTGAGAACAATTTTATCAATAAATGAGCAGAAACCATAGTCGGTATGAGCCGATGACTGAGTAGCTTGGAAGTTGAGTAATAAATATAAAATATATACATATAATAACAACAAAAATAAATAAATTTTTTTTTGCTGCCAAGATATTTTATCGAAATTTATATTAGATATATTACGATGAGTGATGCCTAGATTTACAGAATGACATTATATTTTAGTATATTTTCCAGAATGTACTCACTTCATAGTCCTGTAGATACAGGTGATTAATTTATCCAGATTGATATATCTCTTTATAAATATATCATTTTTTTAATGCAATGTTATATTTTACAGTTATATTCGTTATTATATTATATCATTTTAATAGATAGGCTTACTCATTTAATATAGATAACTCTTTTTTTTATATTTCGTAAACACTATGAGTACTTCACGTAGAGCCTGTTTGAATAACCCCTAATGTATCTTCAGCTACTAATCGTGTTCATATATATAAATAATATTATAAACGTATATAATATATATAGTATATAGTGATAATTTGCAGAGAACCAAAGATAGAAATTAATACTAAACTTTTAGTGTAATCAAGCATATCTGGCATTCTTGGATATTAGAAACTCGTAGTAATACACATGAATAGTTCTTGGTATCTCCCAAATTAATTAGTCTTAGTTAAATGAACGTGTGTTCGATAATAATCACGTATAGTGATAGTTGAAAATAATGTATATTATATAACGAAGTAGAAAAAGGTTTTAATATTTGTGTAGCTATGTATATGTCGGGAGTAGCCAAAGAATACCACAGTATGACTAGTATTTTTGGTTAATTGGTTAAATGTGAAAGTATCAATCGTAACAAGAAATGTAAATTTTAGTAAGTTATACTTGAGATTTTGGAATCACAGCTAATATGAGCGACCTATATGCTAACTCATCAACTTCCTAACATGATCTACCCATCCCA
>JABUQX010051656.1:25000-42500 GCA_015478945.1 Trachelipus rathkii | reverse complement strand
AACAGCGTATCCACAAAACTGTGGCTAAGTTGTGTGTGTGTGTGTGTGTGGGGGATGGGGGTTATGAATTTATATGGCAAAACTTGATGTAACTCAGACGGACCACACGTATGCCACGCGTTTACAACGCCATCGAAACAGAGACTTTGAGTTTGTGTTGTGGTTCGTCTGAGTTGCAATATGTGTTTTCATATATATTTCCATATAAATTAATGATCACCCATAAATTAACCAAAATTTTACGGTTAAACTGTGGTAAGTATGACTTAAACTTACATATGAAACTGATAGCTCGAATGCACTTAAAAAAAAAAAAAGTGCATCCAGTTTAACAAGAAAATTCTGCTAGTGTAAACCAAGTTTTTGACTTGAAATTGTGAACGATAAAATGATCTTTCGACAGTCTAAACATTTCATCATATATAACAGAGGCAAACAAGAAGATGGAATCACTTTTATGAAAATAATTAATAATATTTTTGATTACTTTCATAAATATTAGCTTTCGAAACAAGTTTTCTCAGAACAGACATTCAAGACGGTTGCATCAACTCTCGTTTAAAAGATTTCTCAAAAGTACTTTCATTGTCATTGTAACAATACTTATTGACAGTTTTAGCAATACATACTTTCATCACAGTTTTAGAACTCATCCTACTTTGTTGATTACATTCTAACAATATATAAAGATAGTGTCAATCTCACATTCAAGACAGTTTAACAGTAGTGACATTTATGACACTCTTTACCAACTAAAAATGACATTCTAAAAATATATCATGATAGGTTCAATCCCACAATCAAGACGGTTTTAACAGTACTTACATTTGTGACACTTTTAACCAACTTTGATGACATTTTAACAATATTTCATATTTTCAAACCTACAATCAAGACAATTTTAACAGTTTTGACATTTATAACAATTTTAACCAACTAAAAATGATATTTTAACAATATTTTATGATAGCTTAAATGCTACAATCAAACAAATTTAATTATCACCACTTTTAAACCACAAGTACTTTCAATACACACACTAATTGACAAATTTGACACTTTTAAACCACAAGTACTTTCACTAAACACCAATTGACATATTTAAACCATAAGCACTTTCAATAAACACCAATTGTAACCAATTTAGAGAGAATTTCATTAGCTCTATCATGACAGTTTCAACAATACTAATTTGCAGGAGTGAACTTTTATGATTGTTTTACCAATCTTACTTTCAAAGTTTAAAATTTAAAAATGGAATACATATGATCAGCCTTTTAAAACCAAATACTTCAGAAACCAACAAAAATGTACTTTTTATATACTTTAAATAAGTAAAATGTTTTATTTTATAATGTGTGGATTATAATAATTATTTATACCGCTTATGTAATCATTAAAGGATATATATACTGGAACTCTTTATCACAGTCAATATAAAATCACTTAAAAAATGGCTTAAATTTATTATTATGATTATTATTATTATTATCATTATTATATTTTTAGAGCTAATAATAATAATAATAATAATAATAATAATAATAATAATAATAATAATAATAATAATTGAAAAAAATTTTTTTAAAATGACAAATGTTTACTTTCCATAACAACTTATGTAAACTGTTATTGTCCATCCTTTAAATATAATAATACAAATCTTTTTTTTTTTGAGTACAGCACGCAGAAATGTGGCTATACTGTGTGAGCATACTAACAGGGGAAGTCTCTAGACAAAACGACACATGAACAGTACTGAAAGGGTTAGATCTTAAATAAGATGTTCAGTTCCAACAGAAAAGCAAAAACTCGGGTCAATACGAAAGAAAGAAGGTTCAGAGAGGATGTACGGAAGGCCATGCTGAAGAAGTATAGTGAGCACATCAGGGAAGAACTTGCTTTTAACGGCTGTGATGGTCTCGCAACCCACAAAAATATGAACGACTGTAAGAGGGCACATGAATGAGCAAAAATGGGCAGGTCGGGGGATCCGCCTGCGTCATAAGGAATCCATAGGTGAGGTTGGTATGATCCAGATGCAATCGAACCAGAACCACCTCCAGGAGACGACTCTTTCTACAAGATGAGAAAGTACAATGATGGGTTTGACGTTCCGTAGTTTCGCATAACCAACATCCTTGTATAAAAACGTTCTTGAGATATCCTAATAAGAAATCCTGAAAAATTACCAATATCCAATTGTCATTTGGGGGGGGGATGGATGTAACAGTCTCTCTCCACAAGGGTGGCGGAGGTTAAAGTCACCTAGGATTAACATGGGCGGTGGGACTCGTTAAAAAATTGAGTCCCCTCGGTGTATTTACAGCTGGATACTAGGTACACGGAGCACAGTGTAAGCGGTGATTCAAAGTGGATAAGAGGCTGCCATAGCATGTAAAAGAATTGCGAGGGGAATTTGAGTGAATGGGACAGATTCGTGAAGCAGAATCTCTGCTCCCCCTTCTGTCGCTGGCCCCACGATTCAGGGAAATACGTCTTCCTGTCGATTGAAGGTTATAAAAGGACTCGGTTGTGAAGTTGTAGTTCCTGTAAACAAACAGTCAACGGCTGATGAGCTACAAGTAAATCTCTTTAGTTCGTCGTAATTAGTAAAATATTAACGACAGTTCCATTGGAGGAAAGGTGCAATAAAATTTAATATAATCAGTGTTCAGGTCGATCCGTCACCGTGTTAGGATTTAGCAGTTGTGTCAGAGGAAAAAGTCTGATGATCCTATGAGTCGCTGAACGACCCACTGACAGCAAGGTCAGACGCTGGGGGAATAGGAAAATCATGCAGCAGGGATATGTGAGAACCCTCTGTTTATAACCGGAGGGGTTCCTGCTGGCCACCATAGGAAGGGGCTCCCCGAAGAGACTTGCTAAGTCACCTCCATATCTCAAACACTTCCCAATTTGCAAATACCTGCAAGGTATCTTAGCAGACTGGGAAGGGGCTGTACCCATTCAATAGGTGCATCATCAAGGCCGGGGAAGATTGAAGAGATGGACGATTAGGGTTGGTGCCATTGGAAGTGTTGGGAGACATACCGTAAGGCAGGAGAGCGGTGTCCTTAGTCAGATTCTCAGGAGCAATCCGCGGCAGAGAAGGGCTAGATGGCTCAGGCGCCTGTTCCGAATTCTAAGTAGGTGGAAATGAAGAGTCAGTATTGTTGAAGCGATGCATTCTTAGGCGGCGTGTGTAACACTAGCTCAGAACTTGCAGAAATTGATCCACTTCTGTATTTGTCCAAGTGGCTGGTCTGAGCGGATAGCCCGTTTTGGCAGAAGTGAGCAAGGTACCTCAATGAAAACGGGTTCTTTTTGTTTTAAGAAGTTTGTGACTCGATACGCAAGCGAATACGGATGTCTGGTCTGGGAAGATCCACTTTGGAAGGGCGATCATGACTATTAAGAGGGCCTTGTTGTGAAGCAGGTCGCTTCGGAGATTTAATTGAGCTCTGAGGGTGCACATGGACGTTAGTCATCGACCTCAAACGCTTTAAAGGTTTCAAAATCAGTAGATATCCCCTTGGGCGTGGCATGGACCTCTGCAAGGTGAATACCATGAAGATGGATGTAAATTTTGACGATGGAAGTCAAGTGGTCGTTCGAATCATGACAGGACAGTTGGAAGGACAATTGTACCAATCAATAGAGATCACCATGCCAGGTGACCCGAAGTTCGGTACGGAAGTAGAATGGAGGAATGCGAAAGTTGAAGAAATTCAGGACACAATGCACGGAAGGGATGTGCAATGTTAAAGACCACCGCAGATACAATAGTTGTTGCTGTAGCATAAGAAAGAGGAAGATGAGCCAGCTTCTCCTTTGCTCGGCATGTTGCTTCTCGAGAATCATACTTATGAAGAGCGCACTGTTCTAGGATTTCCTTCTCCAAGGCGAAGGGGCAGTGGACAGAGGAGGGTGGATGGGGATCCTCGCAGTTAGGATAACAAGGAAGATTTTTTCACAGCTGGGGTGAAGAGAACTTCCAGATGTTGGGCATGGTCTGCAGAGACCAACAATATTTCTGAGGGTGACCAAATTTATGGCACTTGAAACACCTTCTCGGGAAGGGCACATAGGTCCAAACCATGTGCATTGTAAAACCAAGTTTTACTTTGGCTGTAGGGAAAAGCACAGAGAAGGCAAGTTGTTGAGGGGTTTTCCTTAAGAGGAGGGAATCAATAAACGTTGGTGATGTACACGTTGCGTCCTTGCAAATGAGAGAGAATTTCATTTGAAGTATCTGAACAGAACTCTGGAGGATATATGGTTCCCTTTGACGTGTTACGAATATCGTCAGGTTTAGAAATTATAGGAATACTCCCCAGAATGTAATCGGGAAGCAAAGACGTGGCTTTGGGCTCTAAAGGCAGCACGGACAAGGATGGAACCGTTCCTCATTGACGTTGCCTGTAGTTCATTTGTTTGAAGAGCAGCTTCTGAAGCATCACTAAGAATGAGCTGCCTTATAACACGGGTCCGAGAAAGTGATCGTTAAAGCTTGTTTATTCTAACGTCTGGAATTGAAACCCTGCTGGCGCAAGGGCTCTTGGGATGGCTGACGTGAGGTTTGAGAGATTTGGTTGTGTTAACAGAACAGCCTCTGCTTGCCTATACGGGATAATCCTAGAAACGGGTCCGTTATTCAAGGCTATTGGTTGGGGTAGATGGAGTACCACCAACCATTTCATCAATAAGGGCATCATAGCCCTTATTGGTCTCTGATCTAGAATTGGCCATGAAGGGTTCACCTTTCTTTATATGTATATATAAAATTAAATACACCCAGGGAGAGTAGCCGCGGAAACCGGGTCAACCACACGCCCAGTGCATAAAACCTTCCACCCCGAAACCACACCACATAGGATAGGCTATAGATGTGGCCTCGGAAAAGAACACCGGAACCCCGCATCCAGTCCCTAAGTTGGTAAAATAATAGCTGCGCACCACAAGGATAAGACACGAAGCCCAAGTTTAAACACTCATAAGCAGGACAGCCCCCTCAGTCGTTAGTAAAGGTTCGGGTCCCCAACAATAGACGTCCTAGAGAAAGGCGAGAATAACAGATTTTTGAAGACAAAATGAGGTTAAGACACGCACAGAGACAATAGGTCGATAGCAACTAGGATTCAGGAGGAATCTGGGGAGACTCCCATTAAAACCAGGATTCAGGAGGAAACTGGGGAGACTCCCATTAAAACCAGGATTCAGGAGGAAACTGGGGAGACTCCCATTAAAACCAGGATTCAGGAGGAAACTGGGGAGACTCCCATTAAAACCAGGATTCAGGAGGAAACTGGGGAGACTCCCATTAAAACCAGGATTCAGGAGGAAACTGGGGAGACTCCCATTAAAACCAAGATTCAGGAGGAAACTGGGGAGACTCCCATTAAAACCAGGATTCAGGAGGAAACTGGGGAGACTCCCATTATCGAGATATCAGGAATACGTAAGTATAAGTACAGAAAATGGAGGAAAAGGGATACAACAAACTGGGGAAAGGACAGAAAATAAGAATGGGATACATAAAATACAAAAAAAAAAAAAAATGACCAGCAATAAGAAAATCAATAATAATAAAATAATAATAATAATAATATAATAATATAATAATAATAATAATAAATAATAATAATAAATAATAATAAAAAAAAAAAAAAAATAAAAGAATAATAATAATAATAATAATAATAATAATAATAATAATAATAATAATAATAATAATAATAATAATAATAAAATAAGAATAATAATAATAATAATAAACAAGTGGGATGTAGGAGAACCACTAAACAAAAAGAGGAGGGAGGGGAAATCAAACAAAAACATTATCATAAGACTTCGCAGTTACAATTGCAAAAAAGGTATCTGATGGTCCCCTCAACATCAGCAAGGTGTTACGGTTAAGGGGGGACTAATCTCTATTACTCATACACGGTATTTTGTATTTAGATCGGTACCATGCAAATTTGACTGTTAATTCGTAACATTCAGTATATTCAGAATTCCTAATCCCTATAATTTGTGAAAATGAATAATAAGATTAATCATATATTAATAATAATGATATTATAATTTAATATTACTTCTTAATGATTAATTTAATAATATAGAATTATATTAATTAATTTATTAATTTTAATTTTATTTATTCATTGATTTATTATTTATTATAATCCCCCTGCTTCTCAACGTAATCATACCTTGTGTTTGGGGGACCGTCGCAACAGGTAGCTGAGGAAAGTCAGTATATGGAGGATGAGTGGACATTCCTATTGGTCATGATAGAATTCACCTTTTTTTGAACATTGTTAGAGTGCTTTGAAACAGAACTATATCATATATATATTTGTGTTTTTTGTTTATTTCTCTCACCTCCTCTTTTCGCCCTTCTTTTTATTTCTTCAGCACAGCATTTTTAAGAGAATATTATTAATTTTATTTCCCTTTAATTATTAGTAACAAATCCTATTTATAAATCATATAATGTATTTATTATGTGATTAGATTAGTTTATATTTACTATTGAATATAATTACTTTTGTATTTTTTGCATATCTTTTATTGATTTGGTTATTTAATTTCTTTTCATTTCATTATTTTTATTCTTAATACTAATTAAATTTTATGTGCTAATTTATTTAATTATATAGTGTTAGATTTGTCATTAATAATAATTTTATGCATCATAAGGTTAGTTTTAAACAAATGGTATATTTGATTTGTTTCTTTTTTATTTATTTCCAGATCTTTTTTATTTTTTTGTTATTTTTGTATTTTAAGCATTTGCTTTATTATTTTGTCTTCCTATTCTCCCACCAAAGTTTTAGTTATGTATCTTGTTCCTCTTTTATTATGTTCGCTTCTTTATTACTTTATCGTATCTCATTCGTCTATATCAAATTCTATGATTTTAGATAATGGTGAACGTCTCCCGCACGTTTTTTTTGCTCTCTGAATACTGGTTTTCTAATGGGAGATCTCCCAAGATATCTTTCCAGTGACTTGCAATTCTTGGTTTTAATGGGCGTCCTCCCCATGTTTTCCTCCTAGAAATGCTCGGGTTCATTAAAATGATTTCGATGTCTCCCTATGTTTTCCGTGTGAACATACTGGTTTTTAAATATAGGGAGTCTTCCCCCAAGTTTTCCTCCTGGAGAACTGGTTATTAATGGGAGTTCTCCCCAGTTTCCTCTCTCTGAATCCTGGTTTATTAATTGGGAGTCTCCCAGTTTTCCTCTCGCTGAATTGCCTGGTTTTAATTGGAGTCTTCCCTCGTATTTCTCTTCCTTTTGTATAATTTTCCTTATGTATTAGTTAATTCTGACCTTTTTTTTTTTGGCTTCGTATATGTCGTGTCTACCTATATTATTGATCTTAACAATCCTGTTATTATGCGATTCGCTTTAATGTCCGTGCTATTGACGTTCTTTACTTAGTTGAAGACTTGAGCCCGTATACTTCATATCTCGATTCTCTTGGTAATTGATGCTTGTGTGTAGGGTTTGGTACTTGGCTACTGATTAATCTATTAGAGTGGTATTTAATAAGCAACTTGTGTTTCTTCGCTGTCTCTGCATTATCAATATGCTGGCTAGCCGCACATCTATCATATTAAAACTTTTAGGTGAGGACGTGCGAAATTGCAGGGGGTTGTCCTGTGTCATTTTATCACACGAGGGACAAATCTATAGCTCCTCGATCCCTACTCAGATGACTTGGGTTGTCGTTTCGAGGAGAGATAGGATTAAGGTTATTTGCAACTTGAGTCGTTCAGTGGTTATTGACAACCGTGTCTCGTCGCGCGGACGGTGAGCTCATTCCTGGGTGTATTTATAAATATTTTATATATAAAATCATCATAAGATTAAGTGCTGACACTCACTTCTTGACCGTTCATTATGTGTACTACGAATCAGCACACAATTAATGGGCTAGATGCCCTTATTAGATGTATATTGATTCAGGTCTGGTGGTACTCTATACCAATCCTACTTCCCATATCTCATCACGGCTTTTCGGAATTCGTACGAGACCCGGTTTTCCTCAGATAGCTACGGCCCGCGGTTATATGGCAAAGCCAACGTCTCGGAATCTCCGTTAACTGATGAACAGATTCTCAAACCCTCACGTATCCGACATCCCACGAGCTCCTGTATCTCGCGTCAGGGTATGTGGTACAAAATTCCCAGACTGAATAAGCAAACTATCAGCTCTCGTTTAACATTCACTTCATGTGAGACCCCGCGATGGGATCATCAGGAATGAAATGGCAGGGTCTGATTTGCATCTAACAGAGAGAATGGCTTCAGAGAGCTAGCTCTTTCAAAACAAATTAAACCTAAAGGGCAACGTCGAGTTATAGGAAAACGGTGTGTTTCTCATCCATACCGCCGGTGGCTGCTTTAGAGGTCCCAAAAGCCTATACGTCCTTTTGCTTCCGTGTAACAGATTCTTTGGAGTAATACATTCGTCCAAATAAGTAAAAGAAAATATCACACCATTCCAATATTCGTACACCCTCTTACTCTGACACTATTAATTTTCACAGTTATATCTCTCTCCTGCTCTTTCTCTTGCGCCACTGTCTCCCGTTTGCTTTACCTCTTTAAAGCCCCTATACTGAGCTTCTCTTGGTGCTTTTCCTCCAGAGGTCCCCTTATTTTTTTAGACATCTACGTAGGCCTAATATTATTGTCATTTCACCGATAGAGTGTATGTTTTCTCAAGTGCCATACATTGTCATTCCTAAATATTTGCCTAAAGTTCTATTCCCCATTGTTCATAAATTCATCTGGCTGTTTCTCTTATTCCCCCAGATTGTGACACGCTTACACCTGATTAATAATAAACTTGAGTGTATGAGTGGCGGGGCTTCATGCTTAACGCGATAAAGTATTACCATAAATGCCGCCTGAATTCTTGGTGAATTTGTACTAGCCAAAAATATCAAAAACTGAAATATTATTACTTATTAGTTGTAGTAGTTAGTAGTAAATTAGGAGCAAGTATGTGAAGAGATTATAATGACGAAGTGGATTTTGGACTCGTCAAACAAAAATGGAAAGTACGTTCAGAAGAACAACTATTTCATTTAGACACATAATATTCGGAACATACGAATAGACCTGATTGATTTTATCAAGCAGTGGTGTCGCTCAGTCTCTGAAATAATCATAATAAGTAACTTGTATATATATATATATATATAATATATATATATCATATATCTATCTATATATATATATATTATATATATATATATATATTTATATATACTATATAATAATATATTATATATATTATATATATATATATATATATATCACCTATCACCAAATTGAGGGTGAGGTGCTTAGCATTCACCACAAAGAAAATTAGTAGAAGTACATGATGCATGACGTTTCCTTTATACCCTTAAGTAAGAATAGTCGCAGTCAGAAAAATCCATGGATGTTGGTCAGAAAAGGATGGAGATTGAATGAAGTTCACTGCAAGTGCTGGCGGGTAGTGTATATCCGCAATGTGAATCTCATAGGACAAAGAATTGTGCGTCGGCGATGGATGTCGGAGTGGTCGTTCGGACCATTGCAGGAGCTGGGAGGGCAATTACCCAGAACAAAGGGAATCTCAATTCCAGAAATTACCCCAGATACTGGAATATCAGTTTTAAGGAAAGTGTGAGAGATTCGAGAAGTGTCCAAACTCGGCACATGGGAGCGGTTGGGACGGCTAGAGGGAACTGCCTTTGTAACAGTCGATGCCTTAGCAAAAGAAAGAGGAAGATGGGACAACTACTCTTTGCTCGGCGTAAGATAGACTGTAGCTGTGGCCCAGAAAAAGCCCCCCGGAACTCCGCGTCCAGTCCCTAAGTTGATAAAATAATAGTCGTCCACCACACGGATAAGGCGCAAAGCCCAAGATTTAACACTTAAGTGCGAGACAGCCTCCTCAGTGGTTAGTCAAGGTTCAGATCCCTAACAATTGGCGGCCAGGAGAAAGGTGACCTGTACCCTCACTCACGCAGGAAGGAGGGCAGGATAGGCACAAGATACGCATAGAGACAGCAGCTCGAAGATAGCTACAAGGATTCTGGAGAAAACTGGTGCGACTCCCATAAGAGATCAGTAATACGTAGGGTAACTTGTACAGAAAAAGGAAGAGAAGGGATACAAACTGGATAAGGGACGGGTAAAAGAACGGAATACACAAAATACAAAAACAATGACAGCAATAAGAAAATCAAGGAAGAGGAGGAGGAGGAGGAGGATAAAACAATAATAATAATAAAATTAATATATAATAATAATAATAATAACATAATAATAATAATATAATAATAATTTACTATAATTAATCTTTATATATATAATCTATAATTACCATAATTAATACGACTGTCGAGAACATAAATTGAGGTAATGTAGGGGGAAAATCGGTAGTTGCATTGGAAGAAGTTTATAGGATATAGTTAAATTAGTATAAGCATAAAAAAGAAAATAAAAAGATAAGGAGGAAAAGATAAGAAAAGCATTAACGTATGTCTCCGCATACACCTTCGTGAAAATGTAATCTGAGACTCACCAGTTCCCACGCACCACAACATGGTGTATACTAACGGGGTGAATATTAATATCCGATTCTTTTTTCTTTTTGCTGATTGTAATCTTTATTGGAGCTCTATTAACGAACTGTTATCGTCACCTCGCCGCACCAGGGCAGTTGTTTGTTCAATTTGATTAGCAGTTGTCATGTTGTTTTATCGCTAATCCCTTTGACTCGCACGTGCGCATACTTGTAAACATAATACGATTCGCACCTATTTCGGCATCTATTGTAAGAGGTATGAGGTTTACGCCCTGATTTGTGCACAAGTTTATGTTTCCTTACTGGGTTAGCCTATCCATGCCCCGAACCACATCGGCACCAACAGATCTAAAAAAACACTCATGTAAGATACGGTCTATCGTCTCATACGAGAATGATTTACTCAAATGCGAGAGTAGGACTTGAATGAGATGTAGCGCGATCGAGGAGAAGGTGACCTTATAATAGAGATTGCATGTTAGCTTTATATTAAAAGCTGGACTAAAATCGTATTTTTATTAAAATATTTAATCATTGAAGTGATTTAACTTTTGTAAGTCTAGGGAAAACACGTGCATCAACACTGATATATCAACTACGAATGATGATAAACGTAAAAAAAGATAAAATAACCAGAATGGACGGGCCGGGGGATTATCCCTCGCCATGAGATAGTCGTGTGTCAGATTGGTATGGCCAATACGTAAGAGAGTCAAGATCACTTCTCCGTAGTGACTCCGCCTACCCGAGGAAGTTCATTCCCGCACGAGAGCCTTGACACTATGTAGCCTGGAACCTCGATATCTTCAGTCCAGTAATCCTACCGGCAGGTGAGGAATCCCTGACGATGATAAATGGTAATCAAGGCAGGAAGGCATCCTGTTTGCAGGCCTCAGGAAGGTATAACATGCACTGATTACGCATGAACGGGAAGGTGAAGAATGAGGCTTTCAATATAGCCGGGTGGGCCGCAGTCCTAGCTAGAGATGACGATATCGGAAACATCGTAGAGGGTGGATCCTCCCACAGTGCACAGAAACCGCCATAATCAAAAGGGATCACAGTATGAAGAGGAATCCAAAGATAATCAAAGATGGAGGAGGTCACCACCAGTGTAAATGACCAGTAGATGGGAAGATAATTGAAGTCATAGCAGAGGGCGATGGTGTCTGAGGTTGAATATAAAAGGATCACATAAGGAGCTCTCTTCGTAGGGACAGGTCAAGGGATTACTCCGAATGACACCTCCGGACTCTCCTTCGGGGACGATCGAAATGCACCGGTATCTATCCACAAACCCTCGTTTTGGACAGGGTCAAAAAAGGTGCAGATAAGACGGAGATGTCAGTCCGCAGACAACTCCACCATAGTCTAATTTGGATCTCACCATTGTTATAAATAACCAAAGAAGGGATTTACGGTCTTCACTCCACGATGTAGAGGAGAGGTGGGGTAAAAGATCGAGGAGCGATGGCACTTGGTTTTAAGATTAATAATATGAGGTGGTACTTAATAATATAATAATAATAATAATAATAATAATAATATATAATAATAATAATATATAATAATAATATTATAATAATAATAATAATAATAATAATAATGAATAATAATAATAATAATATAATAATAATAATAATAATAATTAAATTACCTTTTTTATTAGTGGGTCAGTAAATGGGAAGTTACCGTATTATTATTATTATTATTATTATTATTATTATTATTATTATTATTATTATTATTATTATTATTATTATTATTATTATTATTATTATTATTATTATTATTATTATTTAAAACATTGGAGGGACAGAAGTAAATTCACTCCCGAGTCCCACCTTCCACCTCTGGGAGCAGCTACCCTGTACTGCGAACCTGTTTCACATTGAATCATTTTATGTGGCGCATCGAGTCCTTTTGATAGTATATTTGGAAAGTGGATATTTTACTTAAAAAATATATAAATATCTTTTTTCATAAAAAATTTGCTAAAATCAACAAATTAATTATCATTATATTGGTAAATCAGAAATACAAATTTAAAAAAAAAAATGCTGAATTTATTCATACTGCATCTCATAAAAAAAAATTGGTACAAGATATACAAAGCATTCACTATCTCTGCTCTACAGTATCAACAACAGATATCCACTTCATAAAATAATTAGAATCCTTCCTTTACAATCACATCATTCCAGTGGTCACACTATTCCTACCACTAACACATATACACTAATTACACAGTCGATATCATAAGCTTATAATGCTCCATATTTTACTTAAAAGGGTTTCCTGGTACTGTAGTATCTTAATTTAATTAGAAAAAGTTTATTAGTGTTTGAACCAATCAACACAAGGAGCCATAGTAAAACTATTCACTGATTTTAACCTGTGTTAAACATTTCAACTAATATGCCCTCCTCCTTTTCAAGGAGGGAACATACTATTTAAACTAGCATGGCCCCTCTTTGAAAAGTGAGTGGTTTCAAAAATGTAAAAAGAAAAAAGGAAAATTCAAAATTAATCTTTCAAAATATATTCAAGAGAGTTCATACTACCAACAACTTAATCTTAATTTTACGATTAAGATTTTATGGTTCATTAGTAATAGAGCAAAGATTAACCAACCAACATCTCTACACGTCAAACAATATCAGAAACTATACTTTGTTATTGAACACATCGACCAACAAAATGGTTTAAATAGTTTAATCTTTATCATCTACCGGTACTAAAGATTTTGTCCTTAAAGTGAATAAAAAATGTACATGACGAAATCGTAGTAATAAAAACATATTAGCAAAACAAACTCCTTAACTAATAAATATCAGAATCGATAAATATTCAAGTTAGTGAATTAAAATTACTCAAAAAAAATATTTAAAATACAAATATACATTACAGAATTATAAAAATTAACACTAGTTTCTAAAGGTTCAACTATATCTTTAAAGAATTTCCAACTATATTCTTCTGTGAAATGATTCAGAATTTGTGTAATAATAAGGTAATGTTCTTTCTTTCTTTTATACAGGTAACCACAACTCACGGGCAAAGGCTATTTCAAGAAGGAGACAGAATAATTAGAGAAGAAAGAACCACCCAAAATCTAAGCCTAACGCTAAGGTTAGGCTAAGGCTAATTAAGTTAAAAGATAGTGAAATTTAAAACGAAGATAAAGTCTATAAAATATCGAATTATTGACAAAATAAATATTAAAATAATGCGGTAAAATTTATTTTAACTCATAAAGGATTGCAAAGGAATCCTTCCAGCTTAATATGCAGGGGTACCTGTGTAAGCTATATATAGTCAGTTCTCATCAATTCGTGTGAACCTGTTATCACAAACTTGGCAGCTCATAACTGAATATACGTTTATATTTTATATATAATATATATATATATATATATATATATATATATATATATATATATATATAATATATATATATTATTATTATATATATATATATATATATATATATATCTATAAAACTACCTTTTAACGTGCTTTTCCCTATGCAGGGGGTTAACACGGGGGGACTACAGGAAAATCGAACTTTAAGGCCGGCTATCCCCCAAACAGCGCCACCAACGTGTTCGCAGTCGAGTTTTATTCTTGCCCCCAGGTAGATAAATAAAAATTCTTTTTCGGAGAATTGAAACCGCGTCCTCTCGTATGAGAGGCCTCGACTCAACCTCCCTGCGCCAAGAGGCGTTTCTATATATAATATATATTTATATATATATATATATATTATATTATATATATCTATATATATATATATTATATATATATTATATATATATATATATATATATATTATATATATATATATATATATATATATATTATATTTATATATATATATATTTATATATATATATATATACATATATAATATTATATATATATTTTATATATATATATATATAATATATATTATATATATATTATTATATATATATATATATATATATATATATATATATATATATTATATATATATATATATATATATATATATATATATATATATATATATATATATATATGTTTACTATATTACTAAGAAATAGTATTCAGATCTTTTAGTAAAACTATCCATTAGAAAATAAATAATAATAAAAAAAGAAAACACATGCACACACAAACACAAACTAATAGATAGAAAACATAAAAGATCTCACTTACGCTGACAATTTTCTGCTTGGCTTCAGAGAGAGGAAAGAATTGTTCCCTGTCCACAGACAAAAGAATCAAACAAGCATCACAGTCATCGGTTAAATATGAGACATGAGCATAAAGGTATCCTTTCGAATCGAACTGCGGCAAACAAAGTGGTATCCAATTTTCTGAAGTTTTGAGTGATTCTGTCGAGCTAATGAGGTTAAAAAGTAAATGAAGATCAGCCGGATGAAGAAGATACTTCCTCACTCGAACTAAAGTAAGCAATTTATCATTACTAATAATAAGTCCGAAGACTAAAGGCTTGATCTTGCCGCAGTATTGAGTTATTGTCTGTGTGACGATGTCTCGAACCGAACTAGCAAGAGGAACGCATTTAATGGCTCCCAGAAAATAGGATGGATGTGAATCTAAGAGAGTGATTAGATTGTCCAAAAGCCTCTCCGTTCCCCCAAGCATATTTCTAAAATCGTAATTTCGACGCTTTTCGAATATCCGAGTCAATGATGAAGAAGGTAAAACACTCAATACTTGACTGTGGATATACCTTTAAACAAAGAAAAAACATTTATTATTATTATTATTATTATTATTATTATTTTATTATTATTATTATTATTATTATTATTATTATTATTATTATTTCTTTCTTTACCCTCGATACAAGTCCCCAAAGAAGGGGGGAAGGGTGCGCAACATACACGGAAACATAATAGTTAGAGCATAAGAAATAAATGAGACAGTAAGAAGCCACATGGGCCTAAAGAGATTGTCCCAGTCAAACTGAATATTTATTAAACACATGCCCATGCACATGCTCAACCTACACCGCACCCTAAGGTTTGTAAATATCCTAAACAAGTGCCAATATAATATATAAGCCACTACTATCAAAAGAAAAAACTATAGCAAAGGTACATTTAACCACACTACAAGCTTAATAAGATTGTCATAACTAAAAGCCCGCCAATTTGGCTTGTCAAAACTCAATATATACTATATGATGCCCAAACCATCCATATACCTATCCAATCCTTTCTTAAATGTTTCAAGTGGGTCATACTCAATAACCTCCTGCGGCAAACAATTCCAAAAATTAACAACCCTATTACTGAATGAATGTTTTCTTACATCAAGATTACATGTCTTCTTCTTAATTTTCTCAGTGTGTCCCCTGGTCTCCCGTCGGTGGTCTATCTACTATAAAGGATTTACTGGTCTCCGTATTATCAATAGATGTAAATATTTTGCAGACTTGTATCATGTCTCCTCTAAGAAATCACCTTTCTACAGAAAACATTCTAACTCCTTAAGCCTCTCCTCAAATCCAAAATTCATCCTTGTTGCTCTACATTGCACTCTCTCCAGTATATCCATGACTTTTCTTAAATAAGGGGCCCAAACTTGTGAACAATACTATAATACTGGTCAAACATAGCTATTATACAGCTTACTTAAAACAACTTTAATCTTGTAAATGACTTTGCGATTCATTATACCTAGCATCTTATTAGCTTTATTCCTTGCTTCCGAACACTGATTAGCTACTTTTAGATAACTGCTTGACTGCTTGTAATCACACTTAAATCTTATTCTTGGTCCACAGTCTCAAGCCAATTTCCATTCACATTGTAGTTATATCTTTAATTTGGGTAACCAAGGTGAAGAACATTACACTTTCTGCTATTAAAATTCATTTGCAACCTATCTGCCCACCCAAGAAGTTTATCAAGATCACATTTTCAATCTTTATACATCCATCATTATTCCTTACTACTGAGGTAGCCGCTTTGGTATCATCTGCAAACTTTGAAACCTTACAACTAAGTCCCTGGTCTAAATCATTCATATATATATATATGAGGAACAATAGTGGCCCCAGCACTGAACAATTAGGGACGCCACTCCTCAATATTTCCCATGACTTAATTTGACCTATTGCCATTCAGTAGTAAACACTGCCTTCTAGGTAAGTAAAAGAGCATGACATAAGTCAAAAGGAAAGCCTCCACACCCTCCCCTCAATCTTCATACTATTAAGTGCGAGCCTGTCGCAACCAAAAATTCACCCTAGGGTTCCACAACACTGCGACGGTCCTCCACTGTGGTATCTTGTCAATCTAAGGGTTTATCCCCTGGCCCAGGCCCACAACAATACTTCCTTAAAAAAACTAAGCCATTCACTCCTATTATGCACCTTTCTTCTAACTTGAATCAAATTCACATTCCTTCCCTTCACACTCATTTACTGACTCAGTCCACTTTTTCTTCAGTCTCCCAGCTGGTCGATTTCAACACACTCACTACTACACATCAGCTTAACCAACCGACTATCATCCATCCTTTCCATATGACCAAACCACTCTAATACATTCACTTATTCTCTAATTCATACCTTTCTTCACACCACACAACTCCCTAATGCATTCATTTCTCATTTTATCTAAGATTATTCATCAAAACAGATTGCACCTTAATTCTATACATCTTACTCCACAATATAGTTTCACTGCTATAAATTAACACTGATAACACCATATCTTCATGCAGAACCCTAGCACACTCAAGACTTAAGTCCCCTTGCATTTACCAAAGATTTAATTGCACCAGCAACCTTCCTACCACTCTCAACTTCTCCTACTATTCTCTGCATCATCCATTCCCTTTTCATCCAACAGATAGAATAAATATTTAAACTCAGATA
>JABUQX010051656.1:15000-20000 GCA_015478945.1 Trachelipus rathkii | reverse complement strand
TTGTAATGCTACATATATAAACATGCAATGACTGATTAACAGAATATTACTAACAAGCAAGTGAAGGCAGCTTTGTTTCATACACAAATGGATAAAAAAAAGAAAGCATCATTATTTTAATTATTATTATTATTGTGTAATGACAAATTAAGCCAAAAACAAAACTGACGAATTAAATATTGAAATTGAAGAAAATAACAGGTGATAGAAGGAAAGACATAAACAAAATCATATGCAATCTACTCAAAATATACAATGTAAAAGGGTAAAAGAAATATATTCCAAACAATAAGGCTCTCATGGGATGTAAGTATATCATAAATAAATAAATAAAATAGTGAAGTTAAAAGAAGTTACATAAACAATGAAATGCAGAAGCTAGAAGCTAATTGATTGCAATACAGCATATAAGAGGAACACACACACACACAAAAAAAAAAGTTGTTTTGTTCTTGTAAATGACACAATATACTAAAGGTGAAAGAAATTCAATATGTAGATTGTTAACCATGAACAATATAGTTTGAGAAATGGAGAGATTTAACATAGCTATACTATAAAATGTTCTATAAGAGAAAGCATGAAATATATGAAAAAAATTAAGTACTGTATGTAGATAGAATGTTTACCATGAATTTTTGGCAAAAATAGGGAGAAGATTTACCTTAACTAGACTACAGTATATAAAGTTCTATAAGAAAACATGAAAAACTAGGGTAGATACAAAATTGGTATGTCAATGAATAACAAAATACTCATTTAATGTTAATCACATTTATCCTTAAACTACCAAATCAGCAAGAACGCTCTAATAATTCATTCCTAAATATTTTCCAAGTTAATTCGGATCTATCATAGAAACTAGGAAGTAACTTACAAAAGTTTCATTATTTGGTATATTAGAGGCATGAGATCCAGATGAAGTTTTATCATTCTTTTTTTTTAACTATATTTCTTCTTCATTTCTGAACTACAAAAACTTATAGGTTAATAGTCGAGTTTGTTGACAGTGCACGTGATAATACTCAACATTCTAGATTTAGCCAGATTTCTTATCTAGATGACCTGTTATCAATTTCGTTCAATTCAGTCAGAGTATTATATAATATCTAATTATACTATGTAAGTTGCCACAACTTGAGACTTAACAGAACAGTCTTTCACGCCGAGAGAGTTTTATAATATATATATTATATAAATATTAATACTATATATATAAATATATTATATATACTATATAACTTATATAATATATAATTAATATGATATTAATATATAGTTATATATATGTATTATATATATATATATATTATATTATATAGTATATAAATTAGAAACTCAAGATTAATATTCTCTATATAAAGTATATTTCAAAAAGTATATATAAAGGGAGGTATTCTTCCGATCAATAACAAAAATATATTAATATTTCCTAAGAAAATAAAATGTAAAATGCAAATTTTTATGAAATTTAAACTATATAAAGTCTTAATCCATATATATTTATAAATTTGTTCAGATTTTAGATAATCGTCTGGACATAGTTACACAATATTGAAGAGGTTTACTATTGGCACCACATATAAGTTCTTAAGAAGTTATACACATTCCTGTCGAGGCTTCTGGCGTCGCATTGAGTTTTGAATATATTCGGATGTATGCTTGATGATGAGGGGGATGGGAAGTCCCAATAACGCGCTATCGTCGTGATTCCTCCAATCATGATTTGGGCCGACGTCTTAATATTAGAGCATTCTCCACCACAGCTTCACGTTATAAGATCAGGTTTCTGCTGAAAGAATAACATACGGCCATTTACCTTCTCATCATCACCTGAAGCATTACAAACACGATAGGAGATATCCATGCCAAACTTATTCGACTTCTGATAGTCCATGTTTTTTTCGGCTCGCGCTACCTTCTTTAAGTAATGTACGTAATCACTATTTTTCTGAATAGGCAAATTTTGAGACTTTCAACACAACGAGAGCGACCAGGCAAACCAACAAACAAAAGTCCATTTTATTGCGGGGTTTTTGGGATGGAGCCTGTCGGCTAGTGAGCCCAATTTCAACTTTCCCATAAATACCATTCTGTTTACTAAATCTTCATTTAGTAAAACACCACCAGAATGTAAAAATATTAGATCACACATACCTATCATCACACTCCTTAACCTTCACATCAAAATCAGGCCAACACACATTCACCAACACCACACACGACACCTGTTCGGTAAGACATAACTTGCAAAGGAAAATTTAAAAACCCTCTCTGCTAATGCTGATATTAAAATCATGCCAAAAATTGTATACCACACACACACACACACACACACACTACCACACACATATAAAAATGGGTTGAGAGCCAATTAAATAAAGTATTACTATGTGGGTCAGATAAGTGAGGTAAAATGTTTTAGGGTATATATTATATTATTTTTATGGTAATATTCGATTAATTGCCTTGATACTAATATTAAAAAACGTGTAAATAAAACAGTATTCCAGATTCCTTATTTATCCCAAAAAAATAATATTAGCTTGAAAAAATAATCTAAATGTTGCTAAAATATTTCTCTATGATGGTATTTCAAGTTTATAGTTATTTTATTATACTAAAAGGTAACTTATACGAAGATTTGGTCTCCTGACATATGATATATATATAATAGGTGACTAAGATAGAAATTAAATATAAATTTAATTTAATTCGCTAACTTTAAAAATGGAATACTATGGTATGAATTCTTGATATTCCAATGGAATCTCTTCAATACAGGAGATATATATTCCTTTTTGATATCAAAGATGATATAATTTACTTAAACCTTCGTATAGCACAGAGAGCCACTACTCTAAAGGCCCCCGCCTCGATTAACATGATGCATTGTATCAAATATATGTAGATATTTATAACTTATACTAAATTAAACATGTTTTAATTTGAGATATTTACTTAAGGAAAATAGAGCATCAGTGACATCCTTTCATTTGAGTAGGGGCGTTGGTGCTATTTGATTTAAGGAGCGTTTAATTAGTATATAATAAATAGCTCCTATGGTATAAAGGCGGCGGCTAGAAGGGGATCAATGAGATTAACTAAACATATATAATAATAATAAAAGTGTAAAAATATTTATTCACGGCTCATTGTTGGACATATATCCTGCCATTCGTCAATTAACCTTGTCAATTTTATTTTTATATATAACTTACTAGTATTATATTAATCGACAAAATGTACAAGTGAGAACGCACGCGAGCATAAGGGAGTTTGAGGCATAGAGAACAGCACATAATCTTTTTAGAGAAGCAAGTGACAAAAAAAATAGTATCGCTATTACGAGATAGAGATAGCACTTTTATGTAAATGAGGTCAAGTAAGGAGGTAAATAACTTTGGTTAATATTGCGAGCTAAAGGTTTTGTGGGTAAATTGGGAGTAAGGTAAGAATCACGGAATTCGAAGTTTAGTGTATAAAGCAATAGATATTTATTTACTACTCACAATTGGGTAGATAATTTCGGATGGAGACTTTAGGTGGGGTTCAAAGATTGTGAAGTCGCCACTTTTGCTTATTACGAACAACCAGAAGGCAATAAGTAGATACATAAAAAAAATATATAGATCGATATCAGCAAGTATTGGTATTTATTCGTAATTTTATGATGCTTCCGATAACTTCAAAATAAGGAGCAATTCGTTACTTTTATGGATCCACTGAGTTTTTAAACATCCGCCTGGATGATCATGTAGCGAGACAACTAGAGAACATGAGTGCCACCTGCGTTATTATCTTCAAAATAGCAATTCTATTATTTATATGACAGTGCTGCTGTGTAATATTTACTACACCTAGGTCCAGGAGTAAAACATAAAAATAGATAAACATTGAATCTAGACTAATTCATCATACGTTGGAGAAAAAAAGATTACGTATTTTATAAATAATTTAATGCCATCCAGATGTAATTATATATAATTAGTTGGGGGCTATTAAATCTATGATAAATATATATCGCATGACCAATAGGTCATTAATAAGTAACAATATAAACTTAAATAATAACAAATATTTTAAAGTATCATTATATCATTTTTATGCTATCCTCCCTGTAATTTTAAATCTTCAAATTCTCTACATAATTTTTAATAACATAATAAATTAATTTTTATCATTCCATAGTTTATAACTATAATTAGGTTCACTTACTTTCCTAATACATCTTATGATTAAATAATGAAGGGATAGCGCTTGTAGTGAATGAACACATACAATGACTATTAGTTGAAAGTGGGGCGCTAACTAAACGATAAAAAAAAAAAATAAAAATGAGTAATCTAAGTGACAGTTTGTTCTAGACTAGGGTTGGCGCGAATGGCACGTAACGTATACGTAGATTTATTGCCGGACACCACCTGAGAGCATATATATACATCGGAGAGCTTAAACTTATAGTTTCAGATATAGCTAAGTATACTTTTCCATTTACATGGTAAATATTAAGGAACTATATGCGGTGCGTGCGGTGCCAAGCAAAATTGCGGTGTCTCGGCCACCCTAATCTAGAACAATTCGTACTTAACCTTTTTTTTGTGTAGCGCCCACTTTCAACTAGTTGTATTGCTAAACGCTCCCCTTCATTTACTATTTATTAGAGGCAGGAAGTGTGACCAAATTTTAGTAAAAATTAATGATAAAATAATTTAACCAAAAAAAATGCAGAGAATAAGATTAATTAAAACTTACGGAGATAAAAATGAATAGTGACTAAAATTGCTAATTTAGTTTAATTGTGACTTAATGACTATTGGTCAGGTATTTATCGATAGCACTGATGAGAATTATTTTTAAACGTAATCTTTTTCAACGAGGTATTGTCTTCAATGTTTATCTTTCGTTGAAGCTACTACCAAATAAAATAAAAATTAACAGCACTACTGTCATATATAATAATAGAATTGATATTGAAGATAATACGAATAATTTCTGTT
>JABUQX010051656.1:0-12500 GCA_015478945.1 Trachelipus rathkii | reverse complement strand
CATTTGATTAATCGCTGTAGTATCAGGACAGTTTGACCGCTAGCACCCTTTTCGATATGAAGGAATAAAGGTATAGGTCTGAAACTTGGAATATAATCTATGTATGTGTTAAGCTCGAAACCGTGTAAATTTCAAGTCTGTGGGATGTATATAGAGGGGGGTCGCCCCCGAGGGTCAACGTAAATATTGCGCTTACGCCCTTGTGGCGGCTGAGATTAGGTCTAAATCGGTTGGCAAGAGGGATCATTTAGAGGTCAGATAGACCGAAGGTCTGTCTGACCGACAGACACAGACCGAAGGTCTGTGTTTGTCTGTCTGTCTGTCTGTTTGTTTGTATTATTTTTATTATTATTATTTTATTATTATTATTATTATATCGTGAAAATTTAGGTTCCCGGAGGGACCCTAAATTTTGAGACATCTTCTACTACATTTTTTCCCTTCTGCATCTCCCCGTAAGGGGGGGAGCGCTGCCCCCCTCTAAAAATTAAATTGATCGTAGAAGAATGAAACTGGAGACAGGGTAGAGGAGTCGGAGTCGGAGACGGAGTTGGAGTCGGATTCGGCTTCGGAGCCCAGGGACCCCTCCGGAGGGGGGTCCCCGGTTGAAAAAAGAAGAAGAAATGCATGTAATGCAAAACAGAGGAAGAAGAAAGGAAGAAGAAAGGAAGGAGGAGGAAAGGAGGAAGGAAGAAGAATGAAGAATGAGCAGTAGGAGAAGGATTCAGAGTTGGTAGTGGCACCGGTGCTGAGCCGGTGCGGTGCTTAGTTAATAAACATTCGTTTAATAATACAAGATCATTACTGTTCACATAACTGCTTCTGTTCTAACATGTACATATCGTCATTTGCATTGCATCTTGCAAAGATAACCTTTATTTTCTAAATGTTGAAGACTAACATTTATATTTTCAAATCTCATTTTCTTTTCATAAACGTTAACTAATATAATTTTTTTTTCCCAAGTTGAAACATGCATATACTGTTTACTATTTTTTTTTTAAAGTTTTTATTTTACATTTATACTTTGTGTTTAATTTTATTATTTTAATTTTTATTTTTTATTTTTTATTTTTAAATTTATTTTTCTAACTTTATTTTTTTTGGTAAGTTTTATTTTGCATTTATACTTTGTTTAATTTTTTATTTATTTTAATTTTTTTAATTTTTTTAGTTTTTTTAATTTTTTAATTTTCTTTTGTAAGTTTTATTTTACATTTATACTTTGTTTAATTTTTTTATTTTAATTTTTTTATTTTTTTATTTTTTTTTTATTTTTTTTTTTTTTTTAACTTTAATTTTTTTTTTTTTAAAATTTTTATTTGTTTTATTTATTTTTTTTTTTTTTGTTTAATTTTTTTTTATTTTAATTTTTAACTTTTTAATTTTTTTTTTATAACTTTGTTTTTATATAAGTTTTATTTTACATTTATACTGTGTTTAATTTTTTTTTTTTAATTTTTTTTCTATTTTTTTTATTTTTTTTTTATTTCTTTAAAAACTTTTTTGTTTTTACTTAAAAAAATTATTCTACTTTCGTGTTATAACGTAAAAAATTACGTTTTTACATACCCTAAAAGCAGTAAATCAGTAAATCAAACCACCCTCCCTACCTACCCCACCCCATCCATAATCTATTGATCTATTTATCTATTGATTCAAGTCATATTTTGTATAACATAACACAATTAAGTTCTCAGAAAAAATTTCATAGTAAAAGTTTCATTAAAATTAACTCTAATACAAAACCTAGCAATAGCCTATAACACACACACAAATCACACACACACAACAAACACACACACACACATACACACACACCACACACCACACACACACAAGAATAAAACTGCTAACATTAACAAAGTTCCCATACTTAACAACAGTAGAATAACTAAACATTACTTTACAAAACGCTAACCTATTCACGCTTTGTCAAGCATATCTCTAACATATTAACTAAGAATAAATGCCACACACACACACACACACACACACACACACACACACACACACACACACACACACACACACACACACCACACACACACACACACACACACAACACACACACACACCACACACAACATTACGCAATAGTGTAACACCTGAAATATTTTTAGGCTTATCTCTTTTTAGAATACACCCCCCCTTTCAGAAAATATCAACTCGAAAACATGAAAATGATTTTATACTATAACCAAAAATAACTTTATATTTACATTTTATTATTCAGAATATTTGTACATGGAAAACATTAAACATTATTACATTAGACATAGATAAGTATTTATAATATATTAAATGGAAATTAAAATGTACCCTATAACATATGATGCAGTGCGACATGAATTTTTAATAAAGATTCGTTTGTCGGTTGTGTGCTGGACCATTTTAGTACCGGCAACAATACTAACACCTCCATATTTCCCAGGCTGAAAAGTTATATTAGGCACACTATATAACATAACCCTCCTCTGTTACTTCCGTGTAAATTAGCATTAGGATTCTGTGACTCGTCTATTCGTGTAGTTTTTTTATGAGGTAGGTCATCGTCTCGTACATCATCTTTATCAACATTATCAAATTGTATTTCATTCATTGCCTTCACGGTAACATCATGGTTTTTGATATCATTGTACAATGACTCATCGTGACCTATACTATTTTCAGAGCAACGATCATACGTTAACTTTAAAAAATTTTCAAAATTAATAGTATCCTTTGTATCTTTATTGATTGTAAGACCTTTGGCCTTTACAATATATTTTATATTCCCATCTGCCGTTCTTATTCTAACAGCATAAGACTTAGGTCCAGTACACACAAAGGAATCGGCGTATGCCTCAGAACCGTTTATTCTGTATTTCATCTGGAGTTCACCTAAAAAGTCCTGTTTCAATAACTTTTCATCGTTTTCATCCAGCGACAAAAATACAAGAGTCTGTATCGCAGTACAATGCCCTTTGTTTGACTTTGTTAAGTAGCTCGTATAATTTTATACGTGCATATGCAGTCGTAAACGATGCGATAGGAATATTTGTAGCAGTTGACGTGCGTTCGGCTAGTGCATTTTTGACAACTGTTACAACATATTTACAGCCTATTGGAATAACGCTTGTGACTTCATTGTCACATTGATTGATTAGTTCCCATACTTGTTTATCACTAGTACATACTACATCTCCTCTTGTAGGCGTATTTTGTGCAAATTTTCCCCAAAGAGAATTGAGACATAATTTTGCAATGAACCGCATCCCAGGGTTTTTCTTGATATTGTTAATATCAAGTTCGACACCTTCCTTTTCTCTGAAAAGACGGACAAACTCTAAGTTTTTCCTCGAAATCAGGATCGTCTTCGTGAATATTATTTGGTGGTCCTGATGCCTCTGTTTTTATTTTTAAGAAGTGGTTCACATATCCCTCAAATAAAAACTCCTTCTCTTTAAACGACCAAACTTCAAATATTTTAATTATTTCGTACCCCATCTCTAATGCTAACTGAATTTCAGGTGTTGTGTATACACCTTCAATAGCACGTTCATTCTTATCATGATTGCATTTCGCACAATTTTCTTCAACACATTTTACACAAAGTGGAAATATTAATTTATTTTTGGCTCGTTTAGCGAGGACGGGGATGTATAAGTCTTGAGGAGGAAGAATCTTAACGTAAGCTGCACCAAAATATTTATCATTGATACCCTTCTTAAATGATTCAATGTCTGGTACTTTATCACCTATTAGTTTTTCAGGTGGGCCACAAGGGTACTTCATTCGTTTTTGAACATAAGGGTAAAGCGATGTATAGTCTAAATACATGATCTTCTGTCCTTTAGTTGGAGGGTAGTAATGTACGAATGGTTCAGTGCGGCCTCCAAACAATGAATTGTCTATTATGAGTCTGTTGTTAACAACATCATTGCTAAGACGTTGAATATAGTCGCTAATGCTTATGTTTTCATCGGTATGATCAGGATCTTGAATAATTTCTTCTTTTTGCATTTTCCATTCACATTCCCACACACGTACTACATTAAACCCGGCTTCTTTATACCTATCTTCTTGTTTCATGGTGAGATTGTAGCGGTCAACAGCCGATACGCTATGCAACATCCCTTTTCCTTTATTGCAGTCTTTATGTCCATGCCATGCACAACCATGATATAGGAAAGCAGTTTTCACTCCTTTTACATAACCAAACCCATCAGGGTAAAGCCACTTGTTCTTAATTTTAAACCCTTTCTCTCCCCCGTTGCGAGCGTGCCTTATGTCTATATTGTTCAATTTTTCTTGATACAAGAGCCAGCGAATTGCTTCATAGGTGAAAGGTTTAGGGTTCTCTCGACCTAGAATAGTAATTTTTTCCTCAGGCATAAACACATTTTTATAAAGTGTAAAGCATAAAGATGCAATTGTTGTGTTGTTATCTAAACAATCTATATCAAATTCTTTAATGAAGCTACCTCTAAACTTCTCAAAACATTTTCTTAGTATATTAACATCTTGTAAACAGTACTTTTCACATTCTCTTCAAAAATATTGTATTCTTTGCCTATAAACTTATTATAGTACTCTTCAAATTCTAGCTTTTCATCTGTTGACATTTTATCTACTTCGAAGAATTTCTTATCAGGAATAGGTCCTTTATAATTCAATGTATCTTCATTTAAAAATGTATACGGAAAGAAACCCTTGGAATTGTCTTTTTCACTGACACCCATGCACTTAGGCATGCTTTTCAATGCACATGGTGTGAAAAGCAATGTATCCCTGAAGACTATATTACCATTCGATCTCAGAAAATTATTTATTACTCTTTTTATAGGGATTTCTCTGCGATAGTTCTGACTTGGGGTGTGTCAAGTAGTGATGCATATTTACGAACTGATGATCAAATTTTCCGCCATTATGTGCAGCAACAACTACTTTTGACTTAGGATTTTTCTCTGAAAACTCCATCAGGAAGTCTATAAATTGATTTACAGGCGTTTTTTCGGTCTCTAATTTAAATGTTCTTGTTCTTGGACCACAATGTGAGCATACCTGTTCACCTTCCTTATCTGTGCACATTTCGCATATCATCTGGCATACCAGTAAATAAGGACGCAATTCTATTATTCTTCTTCCTTTATCATCATATCCTTTATCTTCCTGGTATGTCTCGATATCATAGTAACATGTATGAACCACCGGATCAGTATCTTTTTTCTTTTTAATTTTCTTTTTCATGTAGCATATATGATATTCGTCTTCTTTAGGCACGTATTTTTCTTTACATATAGTACAAAAGGCTTTTGTACAGTCGTGTTTGAAACGACCGTTGCGATCAGCCTCTATTTGCTCAAGGCAGAGTTTGCAAATCTTAATTTTCTTGCACGTATTATTATCTTGATGTTTTTTAAAACAGATTGCATTATAAAATTCACGATTACATTCACAACATTCATGGAATATACCATCGTGATCAAATGAGCCTTGACACTTATCGTCTAGACACTGTCTACATCCATAATGTTCACAGTCTAATTTATGCGCGATATTATTACTGTTGAAAGTGTAACAATATGTGCAAAAGATACCGTTTCTATATGCCCCGTGTTTTTTGGTATTCTCAAAACATAATTTTAACTTATCTTCTTTTATAGCATAGTAATGATTTACTCCGTCATGGCCTATAATGTATAAGGGTCATCTCTGTTCTGTTAGATGGATATATTAAAGTATTTTTACTCCATTACCTTCAGGACCGAATACGACTATTACGCATTTTTCGATATTCTCGATTTTTTCAAAGTCAGTTACTATGAAAGAATCTGTATATTCCATACCACATTTTTTAGCTAATGCTTCTGCCTCTTTCTCAATTGTATAAGAATGAATACCTCTGGACTCTATACATTCAAGAGTTATTTTCCTAAACAGAACAACAGCTTTGAAAGCACAGCCTACAGCACCTTTCTCTAGATGAACTTTACTAATGTAACGATGTTTGAAACTAAGATTTCGTAGCTCGAATGCATCGGTTTTACAGTCATTACCTTTTCCTTTAGCTATCATGAACACGGTAGCTACTACTTTGAATTTGGTAAAGGTTGCCTTGTCACAACTATTTTTGTCATCCAGAAAACTTGTTGCTAGCTGGTGTTGCAGATGAACGGGGAACAATAAGAAGATTTTCATGTCAACAAATTCTTCAAGCAAGAAAGAAAATTTCCTCCACCATTGTGCAAGTTCGCTGCTTTGATAAAAGGCAGCTAAACGTCAATCTCAACGCCACTTCCGACATGGAACTGATAGACTGGAGGAGTACTCTTATCACCCCCCCACCTCTTCTTGATGATATTAGTGATGATATTTTGGTTAGTAATCAACAAATTCTCCTACCAAAGTATCCGTGTCATTCGGTCGATGTTGAAAGAAATGTCAAAGATGTTTCCGCTGTTTCTAGTAGGGTCGTTGGTCATACTTCTCAACATGGTGCAATACTACAAACCAAACATTCTCGAATCGAAATACCTTCAGTACAGACAAAATCTGATTTTCTATGAGATTTTGTACTATGCAGGTTGTTTACGATGTAAGAATGTAAGGATATTTAAGCTATACTGTATATCTGGCTATATATATATATTTTTTGTTTTTAAATAAAAAGATTCAAGGTAAAGTTGGGGTATGAAAACAAATCTTGAAGAACTTACTTTTAACACATTTCAGTTTGTATCTGAAGTGAGCACCAAAATAAAGTTGTTTCAAATCTGCACTACAACTTTTGTATGTTTTCAACCCAGCTTAATATATATATTATATAATATATATATATATATATATATATATATATATATATATATATATATATTATATATATATATATATATATATATATATATATATATATATATATCATAGACTTCATCTCCGATGGGCTTTCACCGGTCATGAACATCAAGAAGGTGGCGATTATTCCTCCTTCCAATCACCCTTCATTTGAAACTCCCGCTCTGACTCTCGCTAATCCTTCTGAAGCAAATGTTAGTACCGACGACGACCAAAGTGGTTTTGGTTTCGGTATGTAATAAGCTGCAGCTGCTGCTAATATTTCTCGTTGAACTTATTATAATTTGTGTAATTATTATTTTCTTAGTTTTTAAAATCATTTTGCCCTTTTTCATATTTTCAAGGCTTGTTAAGAGAAAGAGGGTGCGAAGTGTTCCTCCTCCGTTGGATGCACCTTCAACATCTTGGAGACCTCCTCCCACTCTTCCAGCTAAACGCGCTACTACTACTCACGGCCTCACTTCTCCTCCTGAAGTGGAAAATAGGTTGGATTTCGGTAAGAAACAAGCTAAAATTTCTTGGAAAATTTGTTTTTTTGGGCAGTTATTAATTATTATTATTATTATTATTATTATTATTATTATTATTATTATTATTATTATTATTATTATTATTATTATTATTATTATTATTATTATTATTATTATTATTAGTTATTTATTATTATTATTATTATTATTATTATTATTATTATTATTATTATTATTATTATTATTATTATTATTATTATTATTATTATTATTTTCAGTGCCTACTCGTAAGCTACAGACAGCTAAAGAACTTAGCTACCAGCCCTCTGATAGCGAAGAGATGTGGAAGAAGGTGTCTACTCCTGGTTTGACTAATCGAGAGGGTAAGTACCATAACTTTCTATGTTAAGTGGTAGAGTTTTTTTTATTATATTTGTCATTGCCTACCTACCCAAAAATTTTCTTTTTTTTTTTTAGATGTTGACATTTCGGATTCCAGCTCAAAATACATTCCGGATGGTGAGGAAGTGTTGTCCGAGGACTCTTCTCTGCTTTCAACACCAGTAGCTAAAAATAGAAAGTCTTTTTCTTCACAACAGATCAAAATTAAAAATAAAAATTCCAATGTATCTAATTCTGATTATCAGGGTATTGAGATCGCCACCAGGATGATCCATAAGAAAATCGCAATAGAAACTGATAAAAAAAAATCTAGATGTGACTGACGCAAAAGCAAAAATGGTGACCCACAGCACTAAAACACACCATACCCATTATGATATAACCCATGGTATGAGTAAAAATTTTCATACAAACTTTAAGCAAAACGAAATCTTTGGGTCAACCATACCAGATGATGACAGACTTGCGGAAGAAGCAGCAGCACACATTCCTGAAATACTGAACGAAGGAGTAGATGATGTTGATATCCATTTTAAAGATGATGTGATGGGGATGATCGATAACATCAAAATTGCTGCGACCCCTCCAGAACGGCATGATGATGAACAACAGATGGGCGAAGATCATGAGGTGAATGTAGGAGAAGAAGAGGAGGAGGAGGAAGTGCAACAACAGGAGATTAAAGATGAGGAACTTGATTATGCAAGTTTGGTCGAAAGTGGAGTGGATAATAAGGAAGTGTTAAGGAGGGTATACTTACAGCACTTAAAGAAACTTAAACGTTTGAAAAACCCTTTCAACATGACAAACTTTAGAAAACTCATTCCATCCAAGAACAAGTTCAAGAAAATGGACTCCCAAAGCTTGGCACGAATTTTAAAAACGTTTGAAACACAAAAGCTTAACTCCAATTCTGATTATCTGGGTATTGAGATAACTCCCAAGATAATTCATAAGAAAATTGCAATGGAAACTGCCAATAAGAATGTGGATATGACTGACACAAAAGCAAAATTGTATCCCTGAGCACCAAAACACACCATACCCACTATGATATAAGCCATGGTATGGGTAAAGATTTTCATACCAACTTTAAGCAAAACGAAATCTTTGAGTCAACCATACCAGATGATGACAGATTTGTGGAAGAAGCAGCAGCACACATTCCTGAAATACTGAACGAAGGAGTAGATGATGTTGATATCCATTTTAAAGATGATGTGATGGTGAAGATCGATAACATCAAAATTGCTGCTGCCCCTCCAGAACGGCATGATGATGAACAACGGATGGGCGAAGATCATGAGGTGAATGTAGAAGAAGAGGAGGAGGAAGTGCAACAACAAGAGATTGAAGATGAGGAACTTGATTATGAAAGTTTGGTCAAAAGTGGAGTGGATAATAAGGAGGTGTTAAGGAGGGTATACTTACAGCACTTAAAGAAACTTAAACGTTTGAAAAAACCTTTCAACATGACAAACTTTAGAAAACTCATTCCATCCAAGAACAAGTTCAAGAAAATGGACTCCCAAAGCTTGGCACGAATTTTAAAAACGTTTGAAACACAAAAGCTTAACTCCAATTCTGATTATCTGGGTATTGAGATAACTCCCAGGATAATTCATAAGAAAATTGCAATGGAAACTGCCAATGAGAATGTGGATGTGACTGACGCAAAAGCAAAAATGGTATCCCTCAGCACCAAAACTCACCATACTCACTATGATATAAGCCATGGTATGGGTAAAGATTTTCATACCAACTTTAAGCAAAACGAAAGGAGGAGGAAGTGGAACAAGAGATTGGAGATGAGGAACTTGATTATGCAAGTTTGGTCGAAAGTGGAGTGGATAATAAGGAAGTGTTAAGGAGGGTATACTTACAGCACTTAAAGAAACTTAAACGTTTAAAAAAACCTTTCAACATGACAAAGTTTAGAAAACTCATTCCATCCAAGAACAAGTTCAAGAAAATAGACTCCCAAAGCTTGGCATGAATTTTAAAAACGTTTGAAACACAAAAGCTTAACTCCAATCCTGATTATCTGGGTATTGAGATAACTCCCAGGATAATTCATAAGAAAATCGCAATGGAAACTGCCGATAATAATGTGGATGTGACTGACGAAGAAGCAAAAATGGTGTCCCATAGCACCAAAACACACCATACCCACTATGATAAAAGCCATGGTATTGGTAAAGATTTTCATACCAACTTAAAGCAAGAGGAAGAAGTGCAACAACAAGAGATTGAAGATGAGGAACTTGATTATGCAAGTTTGGTAGAAAGTGGAGTGGATAATAAGGAAGTGTTAAGGAGGGTATACTTACAGCACTTAAAGAAACTTAAACGTTTGAAAAAACCTTTCAACATGACAAAGTTTAGAAAACTCATTCCATCCAAGAACAAGTTCAAGAAAATAGACTCCCAAAGCTTGGCACGAATTTTAAAAACGTTTGAAACACAAAAGCTTAACTCCAATCCTGATTATCTGGGTATTGAGATAACTCCCAGGATAATTCATAAGAAAATCGCAATGGAAACTGCCGATAATAATGTGGATGTGACTGACGAAGAAGCAAAAATGGTGTCCCATAGCACCAAAACACACCATACCCACTATGATAAAAGCCATGGTATTGGTAAAGATTTTCATACCAACTTAAAGCAAAACGAAGAGGAGGAGGAGGAAGTGCAACAAGAGATTGAAGATGAGGAACTTGATTATGCAAGTTTGGTCGAAAGTGGAGTGGATAATAAGGAAGTGTTAAGGAGGGTATACTTACAGCACTTAAAGAAACTTAAACGTTTGAAAAAACCTTTCAACATGACAAAGTTTAGAAAACTCATTCCATCCAAGAACAAGTTCAAGAAAATAGACTCCCAAAGCTTATTACGAATTTTAAAAACGTTTAAAACACAAAAGGTTTAACTCGAATTTAAATTATCAGGGTATTGAGATAACCACCAGGATAATTCATAAGATCGCAATGGAAACTACCAAAAAGAATGTGGATATGACTGAAGCAAATTGCTGGTGAAATTATTAAGAATGGAAGCGAGATTGTGAATTACTGGATATGGAAGTTGTGCAAGAAAGCGTCTATGGAGAGTATGACTGCGAAGGATTGGAGGAGAGCAGTAATATAAGCCTAAGGGGGATAAAGGTAACTGTAGAAATTATAGGGGAATTAGTTTATTGAGTGTTGTATGGAAGATATATGTTGGTATTTTGGTCGAAAGAGTGCGTGGAGTGACTGAAGGACTGATTGATGAAGAATAAGGTGCGCTTAGAATTGGTAGACGATGTGTGGATCAAATCTTTACATTGAAACAAATGAGTGAGAAGAATAAATTGTATGGATAAATTGTATATATTTGCAGCAGGCGTATGATAGGATTAATAGGGAAGCTCTGTGGCAGGTGTTAGTGATAGGTGGTAGGCTTCCGAATGGAATCAAAAGTATGTATGTATGACGATAGTGAAGCGTATGTAAGAATAAATGGAGTCGAAAGTGATTGGTTTAACATTAATAGTGGAGTGGGGCAGGGAATGTTTTCTGCTCCTTGGTTATCCAATTTGTATATAGATGCGGTTATGAAAGAATTAGAGGTTGGGGTTGCAGGAGATTGTGTTAGAATGATGGGAATGGAAGAGAGTGGAGGGTACCCTACCTATTATTTGCTGATGATTTGGTTTTGTGTGGTGAATCTAAAGAGAGTTTGAAAGCATTAGTAGATATATTTGGCAGGGTGTGTAAAAGGAGGGGTTTGAAAGTAAACGTAGATAGAGAAAGGTTATGGTTGTTAGTGAGAACAGTCCTCAGTGTAGTTATGTTAGATGGTGAGCAGCTGGAACAAGTGTCTGATTTTAAATATTTAGGATATATGTTGGATGAAAAGGGAACGGATGATTCAGAGTGTAGTAGGAAAGTTGTGAATGGCAGGAAGGTGGCTGGTGCAATGAATTGTTGGTGGATGTGAAAGGGCTATGTCTTGAGTGCGCTAGGGTCTTACATGAGGGTATGTTGTTACCTTATTAATGTATATAGTGAGACTATGGTCTGGAATAAGAGGTATAGATCTAAAGTTCAATGTGTTCAGATGGACAATCTTAGGGGCGTGCTAGGTGTGAGAAGAATTGATAAAATGAGGAATGAACGTATTAGAGAGTTGTGTGATGTGAAGAAAGTAATAAATTAGAGAATAAATGAAAGTACGTTGAGATGGTTTGGTCATGTGGAAAGGATGGAAGATAGTCGGTTGGTTAAGTGGATGTGTAGTGGTGAGTGTATTGGGAATTGGCCGACTGGAAGACCGAAGAAAAGGTGGATTGAGTCAGTAAAGGAATGCCTGGAGGAGAGAAATCTGAGTTTGGCAGAGGCGAGAATAAAGGTGCATAATAGGAGTGAATGGCGGGGTTTTGTGAGGGGGTATGGTTGTGGCCCACCTGGACCAAAGGATGAACCCCACACTGACGAGGTGCCATAGTGAGGGTCCGTCGCAGTTCCGTGTAGCTCTAGGGTGGATTTTCTGAAGGGGGCGGTAAGGTTGGGCTTTCTTTTCGACTTGTCATATTCTTCTACTTTTCTGTTTCCGGTGCATGTCACGCACCTTACCCCCAGTCTTGGGGAAAGAAGGTAGATAATATATATATATATATATATATATATATATATATATATATATATATATATATATATATATATATATATATATATTATATATATTATATATATATATATTATATATATATATATATATTATATATATATATATTATATATATATA
>JABUQX010051655.1:5000-7500 GCA_015478945.1 Trachelipus rathkii | reverse complement strand
CACAATGATCATTTGAATTTATTATATATATATATATATATATATATATATATATATATATATATATTATATATATATATATATATATATATATATATATATATATATATATATATATATATATATATATATATATATATATATATATATATATATATATATATATGTAGGAGTATACATAGCTCAATGATCATTTGAATTTAAATTTTCTTCAATTTTTTTGTGACTTTACGGAATATTTATTTGCAGTTAGTTCTCAATGATAATACGACATAACAAATGAATACCAAAAATATTTTGGACAAGGTTCGTTTCCAGATTGATTAAAAGACATTTTGCTCATTTATTTATTAGGAAATGGTAGAATAAGTAGAAATATAAAACTATGGAAATTGCTAATCTTTGCTAGATATCAAAGGAACAGTTAACGCAAGAGTGGAATTAAAATAATTGTCGGAATTCATGGGAAAATTTATAATTTTTTTTTCATTTTTTTTACGGAAAAAAATATATATATACATGGTTGATTAGTTTCATTCAACATTAAAAAGGCATTTTTTTTTGTGAACCATTAAATCAAACTGTTTATGACAAACGTTTTTAGATTTGCAATATGGGTTTTTGGTCATTGATTTTTTTTTTAATCATTGACGTTGTTTCTAAAGAATAAGAATGACCATTGAAACAAACAAACAAACAAACAATATATATATATATATATATATATATATATATATATATATATATATATATATATATATATATATATATATAAATATGTAATATATATATATAGATGTAAATCTATATATATATATATATATATATATATATTATATATATATATATATATATATATATATATTTATTTATTTATATATGTATATATATATAGATATATAATATATATATATATATATATATATATATATATATATATATATATATATATATATATATATATATATATATATATATATATATATATATATATATATATATATATATATATATATATATATATATATATATATATATATATATATATATATATGCGTAAAGTTAATAAACTTATCTAACATAAATTTAAGAGTGTAATCCCTAAATAATTGATCTATTTATTTGAGAAAATTTGAGTACGCATATGTTAATACGCACAAATATTCCCACTCATATACATACACTCGACGACTCTAAACCTTTGCCGAAGATGCAACAGCTGCTTCACAGAAGACGCAAGGAAAAATAGAGCCTTAAGAACCTCCCTCGAAGGCAGCTGAGTGAGACATCTTCTAAGAAACAAAAGTCCTTTTCAAGAACCCCTCGGTATTCGGTCGGTCCCCTCTTCGGCGAAGGCAGCTGAAATCTTACTCCAAGAAATATGGCAAACACGTACCAGCTGCCAATTTCTCACATTATTGAGAAAAAGAGGTTCCCTGCTTGTTTTTGTGAACATTATCGTTATTATCGTCCCATGAAGGTTGTGAAACTGCATATATGGACAAATATTTTCCTTTCGTGAAACTCTAGATTTTGTAATATTCAAGTTATTTATTATTACTATTGCATGTATTAATAGTAGTTTTATAATCTTAAATGTAGTAATAAAAATTATTATTATTATTATTATTATTATTATTATTATTATTATTATTATTATTATTATTATTATTATTATTATTATTATTATTATTATTATTAGTAGTAGTAGTAGTAGTAGTAGTAGTAGTAGTAGTAGTAGTAGTAGTAGTAGTAGTAGTAGTAGTAGTAGAATTATTTTCATAATTATTATTATTATTGTTGTTGTTATTATTACTATTTATTATTATTATTATTATTATTATTATTATTATTATTATTATTATTATTATTATTATTATTATTATTATTATTATTATTATTATTATTATTATTATTATTATTATTAATATTATTATTATTATTATTATTATTATTATTATTATTATAAATTATTATTATTATTATTATTATTATTATTATTATTATTATTATTATTATTATTATTATTAGTTATTATTATTATTATATTATTATTATTATTATTATTATTATTATTATTATTATTATTATTATTATTATTATTATTATTATTATTATTATTATTATTATTATTATTATTATTATTATTATTATTATTAATATTATTATTATTATTATTATTATTATTATTATTATTATTATTATTATTATTATTATTATTATTATTATTATTATTATTATTATTATTATTATTATTATTATTAGTGTTTTTCTTTTTATTATTATTATTATTATTATCTAGTTTATTAGGGTTATGATTATTTCATATTATATAAACTGTTCTATTTTATGATTTCTCTATTAAATATAACTTTAAATATGAAACCGTATAATAATTCATGGGCTTAAAGGACGAAATCATCCTCTAGTGGCCCATTTCTCGTCTATGTATTTATTTATTTTTTTTTTTTATATTAAATTGCTAGTTTTAATGATAAGT
>JABUQX010051654.1:47500-50348 GCA_015478945.1 Trachelipus rathkii | reverse complement strand
CCAGATCTTCCATAGCTTCTCCCTGGGTACAGAAACAAATGCTAAATGATTTCTTCAAATCTATGAAGGCAATATATGCCTTCTTGTTTATTCCCATGTCTTTTCCTGTATTATTCTCAATGCGAACATTAAAAATGTAGTACTTCTGCTACCCTCTATTACCCATTACTGCTCTTCACTTAATCTCGCTCTATTTTTTATCTTAATTCTTTCTAATATTCTTTCATATAAATTCGCCATGTGATCCATTAGTGAGATTCCTCTATAATATTTACAATCTCCTGCGTCCCCCTTACTTTATAAAACTATTATTGACCTTCCCCAAACCTTCCGGCACTCTACTCGCCCACCCAACACCTATTCAGAAATCTCAGCATCTCTCCCTTTCAGTCCTCTCCTCCCTCCTTCAGGCAATTCAATATGTATCCCATCCTCACCAGGAAGTCTTTCCGCTCTTCATTTTCCCTTACGCCTCCACACCAAATTCCTCCTCCGTTATTTCCTCCTCCTCCACTCCCTCTTCGTTTTTCTCTCCTCTTCCTCTCTTCCTCTTCCTACTCCTGCACTTCCACATTCAGCAACTCATCAAAGTACTCTATCCACCTTTTGTTTTTTTCCTCCGGGCTTACCAATGTTTTCCCATTTTCTATCTTTGATATTACATACTCTCCTCTTCGCTCCTCTATTCGTTCTTGCCAATCTAAAAATTTTCTTCTTGCCTTCCTTCATATCATCCATCAGTTCCTTTGCTAGCTTCTCAGCCACCTCCTCCTTTGCCCCTCCTCTTCACTCTCTCCGCTTCATTTCTTGCTTCCACGTACACAGCTTTAGATTATATATATAAATTTAAGAAACACCATAACTTTTTCGTTCCCAAAATTTTCGTCGATTAAAAAAATCTGTTCTTTTTAGGTATTTGTTCTCACACAGTAATAAGTTACAGGAGTCAGTAATTATTCTTTATTCCCTTATATATATACACCACACAAAACACACACACACACACACACCACTATATAATATTATATAATATATTATATTATAATATATATATAATATATATATATATATAATATACTATATATATATATATTATTATATTTAATTACCCTGGTTTTCCACACGAAGGTCCACTGGGTATATATATATATATATATATAGTATATATTATATATATAATATATATATATATATATATATATATATATATATATATTTTTATTTGGTGGAAATAAAAATAAATATATATATATATATATTATGTAATATATAATATATATATATGATATATATTATATATATATATATATAATATATATATATAATATATCATATATATATATATATTATATATATATATATATATATATATATATATACAAATTTATATTTCCACTATTCATTGGCTACCTTCAGACTGGTCGAGCGAAAGTGGTACCGCGTCAGAGATTTGTCTGAAGGTAGGAAAGTGTTGGTTTGTGATTGGTTCCTTTATTAGCCCAGCTATCTGGGACCGGGTCACAAATCCCAACAATATATATATATATATATATATATATATAAATATATAATATTTTACAAAATATATATATATATATATAATATATATATATATATATATATATATATATAATATATATTATATATATATACAGTATATAAAAAATTTTTACACTGGTTTTTAGAATAACAGTTAGCCATGCTTCTAAGTTCTAACTTTTAAGGGTTAAAAAAAAAATTGCTTTGTTCCTTTTCATAGCGCGGCTATTAGGCACAGAGAATTCTCTGGCCGCAACGTCAGCTCTGATATATATATATATTATATATATATTATATAGATATAATAGATATATGATATATATTATATATAATATATATAGTATATATATATTATATATATATAGATATGATATGGGCGTATATACAGGGGAGCACTTGCCCTCCCATAAATCTTGCCTTAATAAAAAAAAATGAACCTTCTATGTTTGCCAGACAATGTTTTTAAGGGTTTATTATAGGAAAATTTAAAAAGATGCATCAATCGATAAATAATGAAATAGTAATTACTTAATTACTTAACGTATTATAAACATTTTTTCAAAGAGTTTAATGTGTTTTCGTTTTCATATTGCTTGAAGTCAACTAGCTGTTTGCTTTTTATACAGCTAGCTTCTTCTTGCAGTATTCTTCGCTAGAACTCTCAGTATGTCGTAACATTTAGTGGCTGCCAAAGCTGCTAAATCGATCACGGAAGGCGTACCCGTCTGATATTCAGCTGCGGACAGCACATCAAAAAACAATTGCAGAAATTAATAGAATATACAGCAATCTTGAAGACCATAATTTTCTGCCGAACCCATGACTTAACCTTTAAGAGGTATAGGGCCTGCATGAGAGAATTTTTGAAGACTTGATTTAAACTTCGAATAGAAAGTGGTGATGTGGAATTAAACAGATATATTCAAGGACGGAAGGGAATGCCAACGTTTGGATGTTCTCCGATGATTCCAAAATTAAAATTTAAAAAAAAAGAAAAAAATAAAGAAAAAAAAAAATGATTGTCGCGGATGCAAAAAAATTTGGTGTCTACTCCATATTGGCCGATGAAACTGCGGATTTGTCAGGCAATGAACAATTTTCATTAAGGTTTTTTGATATTGAAAAAATGACTGTTCGAGAAAAATTTCTTCTGGGGTTTGAAGTTCTTGAGGGTATGGATGGTTAAAAACCATGCCAAAACTATTGATTTGCTTTTTAGAAAAAGAAGGTTTTTATCGAGTCTAAGCGTTGGTCAGGGGTACGACGGCTGCGCAGCAATGGCAGGGAAAGAACATGGAGTTCAAAAGAA
>JABUQX010051654.1:32500-42500 GCA_015478945.1 Trachelipus rathkii | reverse complement strand
TATTTAGTTAGCTTATTCATTAAACAGTTAAATACAGTTAAATGCATAGGTTACTAAAATTTCAGAAACCTATGAGCCCGCGTCGGACCACTACTTACCTCTCAACACGCTGCCTTTCCTATTCAATGAATTAACTGGAACATCCGCAATCTATATTGATCTATATCATTCACTAAGTTTCACATCTTTCGAAGTATTATTTTTCGGAATTTTATAACACATAGCAATACAAATCTGTAATACCTACTCTCTCTTATAATACATCATATTTATTAGGCGAAAACGCTAACAAAATTTCTTCTGGAGTGATATATCAAAATAGTCTTCAAGAGATTTTCTGATAAGACTCTCAAATTTGTAATACTTTTTTCATATCATTTTTTAATAGAAGACTAATTATCAGAATATTATTGACATGATTTACACCCTCGAACTTCATACGTGAATAATAGAAATGATAACACTTACGGACTCAAAAATTATGGCTTAACAACATCTATACGAAAGCCCGAGATAGTAAACTTACACTCTAAAACATCAACTTATATAGGTTGGCTGCCGTGAGATCCTTTTTCGTTACACACTCTACAGATATTCTAAGTAACTAATACTAAAATAACATGCGACATTATAACGTTGATAACCCTTATACATCACACACCATTACTTTCCTATCAGCATATAGTGGATCTAAAGACAGTCGTTGCAATGATTAATTTTTTACCCTGATTTTAAAATTTCAGAAAATATTTATTTCTGGGCTACAATTGAAGTAATTATTTTATAGGTAAAATATAAGTATCAAAATTAATATGATGTCAATTTTAGATTCACCCTGATCTATTATTTTATACATAATCTATGAAATCTCAAACTGGTAATATGACAGCAAATTCCAGAAACACAAAAGTAATATTTTTTTAATGTGACTAAATTTTTACAGGTAAAAGAAGATGTAATAAAATCAATCAAAAATTATTTAGGTAATGTCATAAGATTCTATGTCACCACTTCAATGAGTGAATATTTTGTCATGCTGTGAATTTTAGTTTTTATGTTAGAATTTTCATAATGTAGTTTTTCAAAACATAAAATAACTCTTTACTAAAACTATCATTTTTTGTACATGTAATAATAAGCGTTTGTTTATTACTGGTATTAATGAATTTTAGAACACAGACAATGTTCAAATAAAAGTTATACATCCTACTCCGTCAGCACACTTAACTTCCATTAGAGAATCATATTAACCTCCTACCGTTTGATTCAAAGGATTCAGTCATATTTCGAGTATCATTTGGGAGATAAACATAACATAAAAAGGAGAAATACATTTGTATTTATAATACTGACATATACATTATAATAATATATCATAGCTAACCCCGTAAATAGGCAAAGTTTGTAAACATTTTTTCTAAATAAAAGAGAACTTTAAATTTTATAGAGTATACATCTTGTGAATCTATGCCAACGTAAATATTATGGAAGTTGCTACACCACCTAACAAATATAGCCGTAATCATGATGGAAATGAGCGGCTTATTAGACTCAGATAAAAAATTTAACAGCCAACTTTAAAGTTATAGTATGTCACGCCGTTATAATACTCATAGAGCAGACTCTAATAAAAGTAAAACTATACCCTATAATTGTTAATTTAGCAGCATATTACGATATATGAGTTAAACCTAATTCACACTTTTTCAAGGGTGTCTACTCACTCATGTAACAATCTCGAACTTCTAGTTACATTATTTATCCATCCACACCATAAAAACTGTGACAATACCTCAAATTTCACACAAAAATTAATATTTTTTTTTATACTTACATTACCTTTCTAATAACACTAAATTAATCTATAACAATGACTCAATTTGCAAGATCTCTAGCCTTAAGTGTAAACAAAATGCTGTTTCAATTATCATCAAATTAATAGACTAACAATAATACGCACTTTTAACGCTTTATAACAATCCAACAGCAAACTAATCATCCATAATATAACATCACAAAATAACTCTAGACATACCTGATCACGCTTTGCAAATCATATGCTAACATTCCACCTATAGTTCAGAATAGCACATTATCAAAAGGTGAGTAACAGTACTAACAAGGGTAATGACACAGAAACTCAAAGATAACTCAGTATCCCCAACTTGCTTACCAACTATTATGCAGAGCCCATATATGCTAAAGTCTATATAATATATATAGAACAAAATCCCTTAAACAGAACAGTAGACTCGAAAATCTCCCAGCTTGCGAAATAGAGTACACCCCAATTCATTACAAACTATGAATTATTTATATCATAGACCATATACTTTAATACACTCAAAATAATATTAACTAGACATCGATAAGTACCCTAAGCTTGGCAAAGGTATAATCGTCAATATATTCAAACTATAGAAATAAAAATAAATCGAGTAACATTATTAATTTCATGTCAATTCACATTACTACTCTGGTGAAAGAAACATTTTATAACATACTAATATACGATCATAAAAGAAAAAAAGGAAACTATAAACCTACAGCACATCTTGATCTTTTTCCATATAAATAACTACTTTTATGTCACCAGTTAACCACTAATTAAATTAGTCTTTACGAAACTTAATTTGTACAATTTACTTCTTACATACATATATCTCATTTTTGGTTAATTCTCATACACGAGTATAGATTCACTAGTGTTAATATATATATACACAAAAACGGATTAGCGAGTGGAAATTAATCGAATAACAACACGAGTATCTTCACACACTTACAGATGTACAGAGACCAAAACCATACCAGACATTTTAAGTGCACTATCGTCAAGTACATTTGTACAACTGATAAACAAGTTCCCCAATCATTTAAGAAAAATATTAAACATATGGAGCGAGCTCATGTATATATGTTCATACAACCATACCCGCTTGACTAACTAATAAACAACTCTCAAAAGCCTAGTCGTATTATAATACTCTATGCAAATATATCCTCTGGACTTTTTTCAATTACATTATTCAGTCAGTGCAGCATAAACGCTAGACATATAGTATCTAAAATGATTCAAAAAAGTAACTCCTCAACAAATGTGTCCACAAAACTATGTCATCACATTTGCACTATCCGACCTGAGTTGTCAATCATGGCAAAATTAGTATATTGATGACATGAACCTTTGAGCAAATTTCAATACAATGTGTTTTAATCTATTATAGCATTATAACTCAAAACTCATGAACATTATTTTGTGAAACCCTCTTAAAAATAGCAACATGTGACACTTTCTATATAAATTATTAAAAAAGTTGAATCAAGTCAATCACATTCATAAAATTAACACATCTCTATTATAAAATCTAGAGCACTACTATCTGAACTCTCACAGAATTCAAAACTTGTAGCCTAGTTAAAAAACTCTTGCGCTTCACCCATATCTTAAACTCCTTCTTATTCTCCCTAATCACTTTATCACGAAGAACAGTTACAGCGTCAAAATGAGATACCTCGTAACGCTATACTCTCTTTGCTCATGCTTTCTACACGGTATCGTCACTTAGTATCTTATCAACACATATGAAAAGTGGGAGATTAATAGCAATTCGAGTGGTGTCTCAATACAAATAAAAAGTTACACTATTATAAATAGAAATAAGCGCTGGCAAACAGGCTATTTAGACTCTGGATATGAGGCTATAAGTAAGAGACTCCTCTCACATTAATTATCTGTCTCACAAGTAATTAGAGCTTAACAAACTATAGGGCGAATAATAGGTTTTCACTCCAAATTTTCTGGTAAACAGATAGTGGGGTAACCAAGACCTCACTAGCCTGAGATTCGCCCGGAGAGATGTGGCCAATAGTGACACGAACTACATTTGGTATTACTGCGCTGATCATAGGAATCAATTTTTATTTTTTTCTTCTTTTTAAATGGGAGCAGCTGGGCTAATTTATAATAGGTTAATAGGTTAGAGATGTATAGCTGCTCTCAGGCGGTATAATAATCATAAATTAGAGTAACATTCCGGCACTCTTAATCACTTAGAGAGATGAATAAATTTATGCCGTAAAAAAAAAATAAATGATAAGCAATTACTTACCACTATTACATCTCATCTAGTAATAAGAGGAAATCACAAGGTATCCCACAGAAGCTGAGTCGGAATCTTCTTATTGCATATCTCACAGGGTTGCACATTCCCCATACTAGTACGATATGGTATATTAGAGGAGAAACTATATATCAAGAAAGTGTATAAAAAATTTTTGTGATATCACTCTATAGTAGTTATGTATAGTAAATGAGATGGAGATATTTGAATATATATATAGCTGAGAATAGTGAGCACATTATTCTAGTATGAAGTATATTACTTTATTATTAATAATAAATACATGAATAGTAACTTATATACCCTTAAATGTAATATTATATATAATATATACTCTATATATATATTTATATATATATTAGAAGATAGTACTTAGCATATATTAATCACTATAAAACATATATTCTACTTTTGAGTAAAATGTAAAAAATGCAACTACCCAATATATTTTAGGACGAAGGCCGCGCCCTTGATATATATATATATATTATAGATATATATATATAATTATATATATATTATATATAATATTATATATATAGGTATATATAGTATAAATTTAATGTTTTTCAGTGAGTATTATATAATATATAAGGTATATATTATATGAGGATATGAGTTAAGTTGTAGTAAGCGTTTATATTTTATTCTTAAGTTAAATTAATAACATGTCATTAAAGTGTATTTATATTTATATTTAAATATAGATGTTTTGAATATAGCAATATAGTAGAGAATTTTTTCATAGAGAATTTTGATACTATTTATAATATAGTTCCACGTTATATTCATAGTTCTAATAATGATTTGTATATATATTTATATTGATATTGAGCAAGAACATACCTACATAGTATAGAATATTGTGATACAGAATATCAATTCATATATATATATTATAAGTTTACTAGATATAATGTCAGTAGTTATAATTTTATGTTGTATTTAGTATATGGACATTTTTAGTATTCATGAGTTAGTCTTTTTTTATAAGTAATAAATACTATTAGTATTTTTAGCTGACATGAATATAGATATGATTTGAAAATAAGTCAAGGGAAAGGTTAAGTTATATTATTGTGTATAATATGTAATGTGGGTGTAAGTGAGTATTGAATAGGTAACTTTATTCTAACTTAGTATCTCAATATTATAGGTTACATGTTCTTATTGCTACTACGTATATGTATCCATAAATGTTTAATATAATCTATTGTTAGGGTTTTCCTATATACATATGTAAGTGTTATATGCAGCAATACGAGATGTATGTATATAGTTAATAAAGTATATATAACGACTTATATCAACAAAATTACTAGTAATGCTTTATATATATTTATGTTATTAATAAATAATAATTATTTTAATATATATAATTGTATATAGTATATACTATTAATTAGTGAGAATTAGGAATTAATTATAACACTGATTTCAAGGTTAAGAGAAATGACAAGCAGTGGTAGGAATCCTTAATATAAGTAATTAAATTTACTGTCTGATATAACGGTGATGTTGTTATATGTAGGAAACGTATATATAGGGCTTATAAGGTTATTAATTTTTTCTACTGATTTTTAAATATTATAGTTAGTCATGTAGATAGATATTTATTTATATATATGACTAAGGTACTTTACGTATTATTATTCACAGTTCATAATAATGATACTTATATTTATGATTAAGTATATATATAATATATTATGTGAGTGGTATTATTCTCAGAGATATACTTTCTATGGCACGATAGAGGCCAAAAGACAACTAGACTTAAGAAGAGCGAATATACTAACTCTTTATATGATAGACTCCTATCGTGAGTTTGAACTAGACTACTCTGAAACTGGAAATTATTTAATTAAGTTAAAGTTTGATAAACTCTTTTGATTAAAGTTTTTTTTTTTATTTTATGCATAAGAAGATATTTTTCACTTTGTTGTATAATAGAGTGTTTGTTGTGTTATCAGTTATTATAAATACTTGCTTTGTTTTATGCTGTTTACTCTTGAAATTAAGCACTGCTAAATAAAAGGTAAGATAATTGTGTTCACGGTAAAAAGTTGATTATTTTTCTAGGTATTTTGGATTAGTTTGGAGGTATTTTAATGCTTACTATTTTTACCATTTTGATAAGTAGGGAACTTTGTTGAATGTAGTATATATTATTATAATCTATTATATATTGGCTATTGTTATTGTTATGTATCTCGACTTATTTATTAATATATCTTATTAAGTTTATATGGTTATGATATATAATTGATTTATGAGCTTATTATTGATATTGTGTTAGTGAATAAACTGTGATTACTAATCTTAGTGATCATCTATTCGCTTATGGTTATTAGTTTATATATGTATTTACATAAATAGTGTAAGGTTTAATGATAATATTTATTTTATTTTTTAAATAATTATTACTTAATGTTATATTATATTATATCATATAGGTAAAAAAATAAATAATACATTATCACAATATCATGAATCAATTCATATGTTAACTGCATATTATTAATTCAATTGTGACAAATAATCAAATCAGTGTTTATATTGAGATGAATAATATATATTTATATAGTTCTGTAATTATTATATAAATGTAGTATTAACTTTATATCTTTATAGTTATAGAGTCAATTTTATAGAAAGCTTTTTAGTAATTAATCCATAGTTCTGAGTATTATATTCTATTAGTTAAAGGTTTTACGACACATAATGATTACTTTATTCAATTTATAATGAGTTAGAATACTCATTGTGGTCATGTAGTCTATTTTGTTTGGATTAATCTTAAACATCTAGTAAGTATAGTTCAGAGACATAGCACAGGCGAAGAATTCGGAGTGATGTGTGTGATGTGTGAGTGTGATGCTTTATGTGTTTATTGTGTATAGTGGTTATGTTATCGAAAATGATACTCGAAAATGACTTGAATCAAAAAAGATCATCGTAGATCAATAGAATCATTGGAAGGTGGTGTATAGATGTGTGTAGGTGTGTGTGTGTTTTATTTTATTTAAATGGCTGGCTGGGTTTTAAATGGTGAGTGAACTGGCGTATATAACATTAAAGAGGAAACTTTTACAAATTAAAAATAAAAATAAATAAAATAATAAAAATATAAAAAATAATAAAAAATAATAAAAATAATCAAAAATTATAAATCAATTAAAAATTATAAAAAATAATAATAAATCAATATAATAATGAAATAATAATAAGGCTGCAAATAATAATAATAATCATAATGGAAGTTAAAATAAGAAAAATAATACTATAATAATAATAAGAAGAAGAAGAATAAAGTGAATAATGATAATAATAATTTTGGAAGGTTTGTATAAATAAGGTAAGATTGAAGGAAATTTTGAAATAAAAACAATAAAATTGAATGCTTTGTAAAATGGAATATTATATTTAAAATATATTAAGTAATTGAACACAATATTGAACAATATTGAATCTTATTTATTAATTTTTATATATAAAAGAGAGACTGTAGTTGTAAGTATGTATAATATTGTAGAGATAAAACTTGAATATGAATTTTGTATTATAAGAAGTTAAGTGGTTTGGAGTAAAAACTTGTGGTATAGTAAGGTTATGACCATTATGTGAAGAAGGGGATTTTGAAAGAAAGTATTATAGAAAATTATAAATAGGGAAATGACCATGTTCTAATTTTTGGATGCAGTTGCACGATTAAAAAAAGTATAAAAATATAAATTATATAAAAAAAACGTAAATAGAGGATATAAACAGATATGGAATTAAGCAAGTAATGATATACAAACTGAAAAGTCAAGTAAATAGATAAATATAAAACAGAGGGTGGATATGAAAAATAGAAAAGTTTTGTTAAAAGATTACAAATGATTATAAATAAGTAAAGATTAACATTGAAATAATGAATATAGAGATAATAGACTTTAAGAAAAAAAAGAGTAAAGAAGAAAGAAGTGTAAAAGAGGATAATGAAGAAACGATAGTCTAAGCATCAGATAGGGTTAGAAGTTAACTTTTGGATGCAGTTGCACGATTAAAAAAACGCGTATATCGCTGTTCGCACGTCATGCAGCTGCATAAGCAAGTGAATGTATATTAAGAACAAGAAGAGGAAAAAGAAATGTCAGAGAAAAAAAACCTCTAAATAGAGAGAGGAAAAAAGGTGGTAAGCAAGGTTTAAGAGTACGACTGAAGAAGAAAAAAATAATAAAGTGTAATAGATAAAACTATATATATATAAATGAAGATATAAAATAAAGAAATATAACAGAATATATATTGTGAAAAAAGTATAAATTAAGTAATAAGTAAGAGATGAAATAATAAAATGGACTCATATTATATATGATATATGAGTTAATCTGATAATAATAATGATAATAATAATGTAAGAATTATAATTGAAGCATTATAATTATTACGTTGGTAGATTATATAAATATATACATTAATTACTAATTATATTATAATATAGATCCATAATAAGTCATTACTACATATTAACTTACTCCAACTATATGTACTTACTACCGTATTAGTAGTGATTAATAGATATAGACTAATAATACTAACATAATCAAAATAATAATATTATCATAAATAATAATTAATAATAATAAATGAAATAATAATAATATTAATCAATATGTATAAGTAAATCAAATAATTGAGATAATAAATATAGTGAGATTAATAAATAATAATGAAAGAAATTATGACATATAATAATTAATAATTAAAGATAAATCAAAGAGGAATTGAGTATGCTGTGAATTAGGTTTTTTTGAAAAACCTAACATGAAAATTAAACTTACAATTGCTCCTACAGTATTAAAATATATTAACCAATTTTACTATTGAATATATAATATTTTACTCAAGAACTTTAATTTTTATATATAGTTTATATGTTGTGAGATAAAATATATTATTGTCATATATTATGTTTATGTATGCAGGCCTCAACTGATCAAAACACACGTTATAAAGTGAGTAATAAGTTACATTATTATGAAATAAATTTTTGTATATAATATAATAATTTATACTTATAGTTAAATGTATATAAATAACGTTTATATATATAATGTTAACCCTAGACCACGGTTGCCCTTGTTTTTTTATGTATTATCAACACAAACACTATATATATATAGAGGTTCTGTAGTTAGGGTATATTAAATGTAATACACAACTTAGAACCGTCATTTTGTATAAACTCATTAAATAAAATATAATTATTTTTATTTCTATAGTTTGGATAAAATTCATTCTTACACTTAACAATATGATGTAACTCATATGAAATTGAAATTTTTTTAACAGTATTTCTAACATAATAATGATATTATATATAATTATATTTCTACCTTTCTCGCGAACAATAAAAAATTCAATTAATTTTCTAGGTTCGGGTAAAGGAATTACTATTCTAGAAAGCCTATTATTTTTTAAAACATTAATAAAACATCTAAGAACATTGTAAAATAATAATGATATTATTAATAAAATAATTAAATAAAATATAAATTAATTACCTATTGTATAATTTATTGATTTTATGTATATAACAAATTTAGTTTGATTGTACCTAATATATATTAATAATATATATATATATATAAATATATATATATATCTCAGTGGCAACTCTAGTAACTTTTACTACTCGTGCTCTCTCTCTCTCTCTCTCTCTTCCCTCTCTCTCGGCTCTCTTCTCTTCTCTCTTCGTTCTTCTCTCTCTCTTCCTCTCTATCTCTCTCACTTCGTTTTCTTATACAATATATATATCCTTCTTGAGGAATAAATTTTCTATCTAAACGTAAAATCATTATTAATATATTCATCTACATGTCCATCTG